>JAASGO010000876.1:0-13348 GCA_023334245.1 Globisporangium cederbergense | reverse complement strand
GATGACGAACTCACCGCCCAAGCCGCCGTAGAAGTCGTCGTTGCCGATGAGCGACGGGAAGTCGCAGGCGTTCGTACCGACTGAGGCACACAGCTCACGCGCCTTGGCAGCATTCGTGACATACACACCGCGGAGCTCCGTGCCGTCTAGAGAAGAGCAGCAGAATATGTCACGTTAGAGATCCCAACCAGTTGGCGCGCACTGTATTGTACTCCAGAACACTATAGAGTAGCACCCCAATCTACCTCGATAAAGGCCAAAGACCGTGTTCTTTGGCTCGCCGCCGACACCAATGCCGGACTCGTTTGATGGCAGGAAGGCCGCCCAGATGTTGAAGAGCGGAAGGTACTGCGCAAAGGTGTCGCCAGTGAACATCTCGTCTGTCAGTCGCTGGATGTCGTCAAAGAACTTGGTCTCTTCGCTAGCGGTGTACCCGTCGCCCATGAAGACAACGTCGATGCGGTTCCTCGAGTCGCCCGAGTCCACAAGCTTCTTGATGACGGGGGCATCAGCTTGTGTCACCGCTTGGCGAAGAAGGTGCGTACTCGCCACTGGTGTGCTGTTGATCCCCTTAGGGCATCGCTCGAGCACCCGAGCGTCCACGGTTGCAGCGCTGCCGCCGAAGACCTCAACGAACTTCTGTGCCTCGGGTTCATCCTGGAGGATCAGAATTTCTTCTTTCGAGACGCGGTTCTGACGCCCAACGCTCTGCTCCACGACGTCACTGGGGCGCTTGATCGCGCGGTGCAGCTGCGTGAGACCCGTTGGCTTGATCATCGTGCAGATCTGCGTCGCCGAGTCCACGAGGATCTTGGTCGAATAGGTCGGCACGTGGTCGGTTGCGACCACCGCGGGCACGAAGGCTGCCGTGAAGGCGAAGACGAAGAGTGGGAGGCAGCTTGCGAGCTTCATGCTTGAGCTCTGGGAGGGAAATCGAGGAGTGACCTCTTCACGCGCGACCGCCAGCCAGCTTGCTCATACTGTAGCCTGCACGCATCGAACGACTTGTGGGTGACGAAAACCAGAGGTGCACGAAGGGAGGATCAGATTAAAGGAATTGCAGAGCTCTGATTCGTTTAGTCCCTCGAGAGTGGGAGGCGGCGGGCAGTGGTGCAGCTCCAATCTGATAACCGCTTTTGTCAACATGCGGGCACCTTCTTCAAGGGGACAAGCGACCATCGGTGCGCTCGTCCAGCCCGTGTATGGCCACTCATCCTGTACACAGGGAGTCAGTCCAGTCAGTACTTGACCAACTTCAAACTTGAGTCAGTTTGATGGCGGTGCACGTGCGTCTAGGTACAAACGCCTTGTATCGCCCTTCCTTTGGTCACAATTAGGCTGCATCGTGGTCAGAATCAATCTGGCTTTGGCATTGTCAACAGACTTAGTTTGCTTGGCTTAGCTGACACACTACGAAACGATGAGGTTGGCTTGCACTCACTCTACTGGAGGCACGCATGGAAGCGCCACTTGCGGTCCTCGTCCACGTGCGGAGCGGACTCCTCGGGGCGCAGCGTGAGCACGAAGCGGCGCTGCGAGTCGCGCAGCTCGACCGCCGCGTACAAAAAGACGCGGTGGCGCGGGTTGTAGAGCGCGAAGACGTCGCGGCCTAAGGCCTGGAGCTCCCAGCGGACCTCGGCTTGGCGCTCGCTACTGTGATGACCGTCGCACCACGTGGATGCAAAGTGGTCGCTGCCGTGCGAGTGCTGCGTGTTGGACGCGAGGAGGTACTCGACTGGGTACTTGGCGTTCGCGAGGTAGAACCAGGTCTTGGCGTCGTTGCCCGGGATCAGGCGCCACTGGGCCTCGCGCTCCTCAGGCTTTGGCACCCAGGGTTCGTTCCACGTGAACACGGAGCGGCGGTGCGCGTCGAACTTGAGGTCGTCCGCAGCCGCGTAGAGCGTCTCGTGGCGCGCGACGCTCTCGACGTGGACGTTCTGACTCAATACGATGCCCTGCACGCTCGGCGCGAACCACTCGAGCCAGAACGCGTCCACGCGCGGCTTGAACGGCGTCCCGATCAGCTTGCCCGTGAGCTCGTAGACGAAGAACGGCAGCGCGAGGCTGTGGTGGCGGTGGAAACTTGTGCCCAGATGCGAGTCGACCTGGTGAAGCACCCAGCAGCCGTGCAACGTGAACTCCGGGTTGATGTGCAGCAGTCCGCGCAGGAAGTAGAGCACATGAGTGAGATCCTCAAAGTGTCCGTGCTCGTACTTCTCGCGCAGGATCGCGTCCAGGTACGCGTTCGCGTGGGAGTGGAGCTCGGGTAGCTCCTCAAACTTCTCGATCGCGGACTCGATGTTGAGCTTCGGGCCTGAGAGCCGCTTCTGGATCTTGCGAATGTTCTTCTCGTGGTACTCGCCGAACATTGCTGCTACTTTGTGTATGTGGGTAGGATTGTGAAATGCTGAGGCTCAAGCGCTTGCTGGAAGATTATGAAATGAGTGCCTTGAGAGTTGTAAGGACGAGCGTTGCGCATGCGAGTGAGGCACAGGCGAACTCTGAGACATGGGCGTCGTCATTGTCCAGAGACCGGGAGTCAGCTGGTGATCTGCTTGTCTGGCCACTGACCTGCTCATGTCGCTGCCTCCATGTGTCGAGATCACTTTGCGCTGAATACTCGCGTGTCTCGCAGTGGAGAGGATGGAAATGAAACGAAAATCTTATGCGCATGCGAGTCGATGTGTAGACGAGGCGACAAGATCCGAATCATCCGTCGCTCTTCAATGAGACCCCTCACAACAGCTGGAGCTGCCGAGACAGCCAGGTGGGATGGCAGCTGGAGCAAGTGTGTCAGCTGAGCCTCTCTGATCAGCGCAAACCAACTTGCAGAAACGCGCAGCCTGTCCGAGGTCTTGCCAGATCGTGCGTCACAGGTGGAGGCTCTCGTCCTTCTCAAGTACGAGCTGAAGGTCGCGCCAGACCAGAAGCTCGTCTCAGCTGCGTACGACAAAGTGGAGAGCAAGATCAAGATCGACATTGGAGATGTCCCCGACTGGTTTATCCCTCGCTACGAAGTGCAGTACGATGCGTCGAGTCTCATGGGAGATGGAACCTTTGGAATCGTGCACCAGGGAACCTGGACGAAGCGTTCGTCTGACAAACGCGTCGCTGTAAAGATACTCCGGATTCATGGTCTGGGAGGTGCGCTCGCTCAAGGTTCGTTCTTGAACAACCTCGACCGTTGGTACCGACTTCCAGACCACGAGAACGTGTTGAGGCTGCACGGCGCGTCGCATGTTGGTCAACGAGCTTTCCTGGTGCTCGAGTATGCGGATCATGGAAATCTGCTCGACAACCTGGACGAAGAAGAGAGTCTTTTCCAGCTCTGCAAGCTGATGTACCAAGCTGCGCAAGGGCTCCAGTATCTGCACGATAACGACATCGTGCACGGTCATCTCCGAGGCTGCAATCTCTTAGTCTCCGGTGGCGACGAGACGGTCAAGGTCAAGGTCACGGACTTCGGCTTCGATGACATTCGCAGCTTCATCAACGCGCTGGGCTACACCAGTGCACATGATTCTTTTCAGTGGACTGCTCCTGAGCTGCTCTTCAGCGACTGCGAAGCACCTACTCGCAGCTCGGACGTGTATTCGCTTGCCATGTGCATCATCGAAGCGCTCAACCGAGGTCCTCCGTGCTATCGCACACCTTCTACAGTGGTCCCGACGTCATGTGTTTTGCTTTGCTTGGCTACTTGAGTGATGAGCTGCAGATTGGGAAGCGGAACCGGTTGGATTAAGAACACTCGTGCAGATCGCGTACCTCATTCTCACCAGCAAAAGTAGCAGCGGCAGCACCAGGAGCGAGCAACGACGGCAGCTATGGTCGACAGCACCAGCTTGGATATTTGCTGTACAGTGTGTAGCGAGCCAGCGACTGTTGTGGCATGTTTAAGACACTGTGTGGATGTCGACCGTGACCGAGCGGTTCATTCTTCATCCGCAAGCCACTATCAAATGCATGTATGTCCACTTCAACTGGGCACAGACACCAAAGTGTCAAGCAAAATCTTTCGACCGTCACTCTTGGTTGTTCAGAAGAATGATTGCATCAACAAAAGCCCCCCCGACCTGTTTCATGGTCATCAGTCACAAAATGAACGAGTTGCCCAACCGCTTTCGACAGTCAACACAAACAAATAGGAGCTCGCACTCGTCATTCCGCTGACAGCCAGCAGAAGAAGAGATGGCGGACTACGAGAAGGACGTCGAGGCGCTCGACCGCGTGCTCTTCCGCCTCGCGAGCGCCACCGACGAGCGCATGCTCGACGTGCTGCAGTCGCTCCTGCCGCAGCTGCTCAAGCTCTTTCCACGGGACCTCACGGCCCCCTCGGCCGCGCAGCTCAAGGACAAGGTGCGGTGCGGGTGTCGGGTTCTTTCTTGTCATGTATGCATGCATTTGGCTCATATATTGTCTCGGTGTGGACGTTATGCGCGTTTGTGTATGTACGTCTTGATTGGGGAACAGATCCTGCAAGTGGTGTCGCACGTCAAGACGCGGCTGCAGGCGCTGGTGAGCCCAAAGCTGCCGCTTCAAGCGCTGGGAGCGTTGCTGCGGGAGACCGATCTTTCGGTGTTCACGCACAACTTTGCGTTCATGTTCATCGGTACGGCTGATCGCTTGTTGTTGCAGCTACCGTTTTTTTGTGTGCGCGTATGCTCATGGTGTGTTCGCTGATGTTGCTGCTGTCTTCTGCAGAGATCGGTTTCCGTGCGGCATCGCAGGATGAGCGTGGCGAGGTGCTCGCCGAGATCTTCAAGGCGCTTGAAAACTACACGCCTTCGCAACAAGAGATCTTCTTCCGACTACTGGTTCGTGCGCTACCGATCACCGGGAACGCCATCTACCCATCTCCTCCAGCCCCAGATCTTCTTCGTGCTCCAGCCGCTGGTACTACAAGCAGCATAGAAGTCCCAGAAGATGAAACCAGCATCAAGGAGATCGACCCCAGCGTTCTGGGCAACATGGAAGTTCTGTTGGACTTTCTGCTGGACTTTCTTATCTACGACACGCCTTCGAGAAGTGCAAGCGGGAACGACGCACCTGTTTTCGGACTCATGGTGATACGCCTCGAGCGCCTTCAGCGAGTTGTGAATGCAGAAGAGTTCAACAAGGAGCGACTGTACGAAACGCAAATGAATGCACTGCGATTGATCAAGGAACTGGAGATCCCGAGCAAGCACAAGTACGTGCACTACATCGCTGGTTGCGCGTCGCACCACCACACAATCAAGAGTTTCTGTGAAGAACAACTAGTTCGCGTCATGAAGCACGAGTACGCCCAACTGGCAGACGCCCAGCTCATGCGACGCATCATTGCGCTGATTCTGGGTAGTCAAGTCGCCCAGGGCTCTGGCGCCTTCACTGGGTACGAGCAGCTGGTGTTGAGCAACCGAACGCGACTCGCTGATGCAAGTATCTTGCAAGCGCTAACGCTGCTGTCCGAATCAAAAGCGGCAACGAACGTGATGCCAATGATGCTGCAGTTGCTTTGCCATCTGATGTATGGCACTGAATCCTTGCGCCCACAGAATATCGCGAACAAAGTCAAGCTGGCTGGTGTCAGATTGTGCCGCTGGACATTCATCCACTCGGAGAGTACGTTCGTCGAGCATTTCTTGGGACCTGTCATATTCCCAACGCTGTTGCGAGTATTGATGGACCCGAACGCAGACAGTGAAGCGTCTCAAGCCGCGTTCATGCGCGAATTTCGGCAAGGTATCTACGAGTCTCTCACTGTTCTTGGCACACGGGCGCCGAGTATCGTCGCGGGATCGGAGCAGGCTTTCCAAGTGCTGCTTGTGCGTTGTTTGGTCGAAGAAGAGCGTCGGACCGGAACTGGTGCGAATGCGTTGAAGGCGTTTACGTCATTTTCTCGGGCGTATGGTTTGCAAGCACCAAAACCAGTCCGTGCAGCGATCCGGAGTGAGCTCATCGACTTGCTGAATGGCTCCAGAATTTTCGACAAGAGCAAAAACTACGCGCGAGTCCGTGCTGCAATCGCGACCTGGTGTGGCGATCTCTTGAACGAGAGTTCCAGTGACAGCAACATCACGATGCGGTTTGCCCTGTTGAAGCTTTGCCGTGACGAAGATCAAGAAGTGCAAGCGCTGGCAACGAAAGCCCTATACACAGATCCGTTGCCTTCGCTCAGTGCTGTCTCGAAGTATCTGCTCGCAAAGTATCCACACAAGGATATGAAGGCAGGCATTCCTGACGCCAGAACCGTGGAGAGCTTCCTAAGATTCTGCTTGAAGGTGATCAAGAACTCGCAGAGCGAAGGCGAAATGGAGATTGCGGACGAAAGAAACATGATGGTCGAATATTTCGTGCAGACACTGCTAGGGAAATCTGGCACTGTCGTCTCGGGTGACAGCGCGGCTCTCTCGGGCATGTACCAAGCTGCAGCGACGAGTCTCGTGGAAATCTGCGTGTTTGACAAGGCATCGGTGACGGAAGCCCTGGGGAAATCCGTGTCTCAGTTGCTGGATGTTGCATGTGGCTCGTCGGACCGAGATTTCCTGCAAAACATCGGCACACTCGTGCAGTGCATGCTTGAAGCCGAGTGCTTTTCAACCAAGCGTGCTGTGGATGAGGTGATTCAAGTTATCTGCATCAAGCTCGATGACGCAAGCCTACCATCGAGCGACGTTCCTCGTCTTCAGTACGTGCTTGGAAGCTCGCTTTCTGTTGTCGAACAAGCAACCGAGCTCAGTGGTGCACAGGTGACGGTCGTCCTTGCTGCGTACGAGAAAATGGTGAGTCTGTTGACAGGTCAAGTCAAGATGTGCTCCAATTTCACGGGATTTCCTCGGGGCGAAGAGGACCAGAATGCCCGCATCGACTTTCTTCGCAGCGTTTTGGATGGAGTTGGGCTGGCCGGAACGTTGACAGCGTTTCTTCAGGGCGCATCTACAGGAACCGAGTGGGTGAATCTCAAGCGCCAGAGCTTGGTAGAGATCCAGAAAATCATGGAGTGGGACCTCAGTGGTATCAGTTCAGATGGAAGTCTAAAGCTGAAGCTCACGAAGCTCAAGTACACCGCAGTCGAGAACCTCAGCCGCGCTACAGCAGGACTGCCAAGCACGAAGGGGAGTTTGTCTGATCTGACCAGCCCGCTCAAGGATGCTGTCAATGCTATGCTGAAGCTTGGGAATGAACAAGATCCTGAACTCCAGCTGCTTGTAGGCGAGGCGCTGGTAGCTATTGGGAGTCACGAATCCAGCGATATCAGCTCTGAGGCAGTCGTGAGTGCGATCACGTTTGCTGAAAATCGTGCGGCTGTCATCTTTTCCCGGCTTCTGAAAGAGTATGCAGAGTCTCGACAACCGAGTGTTCGACGCAGTACCGCAACGTGGCTGCTGTGCGTTTGCGCTGCGGGTCTTCCGCCGACTGAAGATCTAAACTCAGCAGCATCTTCAAACTGGAGCGCGCTTCTTCGATCCGAAATGTTTACCGAGCATTTGATCGAGACGCATGAGTTCTTTGTCACGATGTTGAACGACAACAACAGCATTGCGAAAGAAAGTGCGGTGAAGGGGCTCGCGTACCTTCGTCTTCGATCACCAAGCGCCGAGCTGGGCGATCAATTTAGCGACAGTCTATTCCGCCGTCTCCGCTGCTTCCGAGCGTTTACTTCACCTTCAGCCAATGTATCCGGTTTGGATTTTGATAACGTGGACATGGATGCTCCGGCGCAAGATGAACCAGCACCAGGGATTGCAAGACCAACACCCCCTGCCTCGCAAACACCAGCCGCAACCGCTGCTACTGGTTCAACGGTCGAGAATGCGGCGTACCGCGAAGTGAGCAACCTCGCTGCGGATATTGGAGACCCTGAGCTCATGTACGCTCTCCTCTACTTGAGCACGACTGACCCGATCTGGCAGACTCTGCTCGAGTCTTCTGCTCCGACGTTTGCAGAATCCAACAAGCGGAAGTCACGTTTCTCGTTCGTCGCAGTGGATCGAGCCTTTCGCTTGTCGATCATCGAGAAGGCTGGCAAGCTGTGGATGGACGAGAGCTACTCAAACACAAGCAAACTCGTGCCGTGGCTGTATCTGCTCAAGTTCCACTCGAATTCGAAGGTTGCCGAGGTGATGACTAACCTGTGGATGTTCGCCAAGGGCAAGTTCGTCACAACGAGCACCCAAGAAAAGAGTTTGCTGCAGCAGCGCTGGCCCGTGATTTTTAAGTTTCTGCTCTCACGACTGGAAAGCAGTCGCAACTTCAAGTATCGCGAAGCTGCGTGCGTGGCACTGATTGATCTCTTGAATGGAGTCGATGCAGACCAATTGCGAGACGAATTTCTGCATCTGTGGAAGCTCGCATCTGCTGCAGTCGATGATGTGATGGAGGCCGTATGCTTGGTCGGACTGAAACTGTACCGCTACATGGGCGAGCTCAGCCTCCGAATCGCGGCGAGTGACGAGACGTGCCGGAAGATCTTGCTGCAGTACCTCATCGTGGAGGGCATCGCGAGCAAGAACATGATATGTCGCGCGCTCGGCATTGACATCTTGCTTCGCCTAGTGAAGGCGCTCGATGCTGAATCGATTCAAGACTCACTTGCTTCATTGATTCTGAAACTGCTTGAGTACCTCTCGTCATTGGAGATGCCGGAGCTGCAGTACGCGCAGTTCCACGTGCAGAAGAAAGAGCAGCTCGAGCGCCTCCGTGTCTCCATCAGCCAGTCTGGACCTGTGGGGCAGCTTCTCGAGCTCTCGACAACGCGGCTCAAGGACCTTGCAGGCACAGAGACGTGTGTGAAGATCGTTGACGAGCTCGTGCGTGGTGTCGCTAACTTGCTGCGCTTTGGCGTTGGTCTCAACACTCGCGTGGGATCAGCGAACTTTGTGGCAACACTTGCCGTTGAGCTGCCGTTCGAGCTGCGTAAGTGTCGCGGTGCCGAGGCGTTGCTGACGAAGGTATTTATTCCGTTTGTTGGCAACAAGACTTCTGCTGAGAATGACGTCTACGGCGACGAAGAGAGCCGGTATGGCGTGTCATCTGGAGGGCTCACGGACGGCCTCGTCATCCAGACGTACTGTCGAGCTGCCGCGTACCTGTGTCCGCTTGTCGACGCACCTCTTGTGAGGGAGTACGTCCGCGCAGGCATTTTTGCTTTCAACAAGTCCAAGAGACAAATGAGCAATGGAGGGAACATCACGGTCAGTGGCGAGAGTGTTGCGAGTGTCGGAGTGAGTGGTATCGACAACGTCACGACCGACGCCATCCCAACTTCTACGAGCCCCGTCGCCCAGTCGTCAGACGCAAACCGGTTCTTGCTGATCACAGCGATTGCGACAAAGGAACTTGTGGTGAAAGTTCCGCCGATCACCGACGCAAGCACAATGGTGCAGGTGGACAACCGAAACGACTGGTACTGCACGCACGTCTTTCCTGGCGCGTTCATCGGCCAGTTCGCGTCAACTGAGGTGCTCAAGACCACGTGGACAGCGGTACTCGAAGAGCTCCCGCCGTCCGTGCTGTACGCCGAGGCATCGATCGACGCGACGTTGGCGTCCATTGCGCGCTTCATCACGCACACGGCATGGGACACACGCAAGCAGGCGGCGCTGGCGCTCCACGCGCTATTCTCCGCATCGCCGGTGACCGGCGGGACATCTAGCTACAGGTCCCGCATCACGCTGCAGCAAGCAGAGCGTATCTGGGGAGATCTCGTTAGCGCTGTTCCGGGACGACTCTGGAAAGGGAAGGGTGTGATTCTCGAGGCGCTGGTGGCATTGGCGTCTGTGAAACCAGAGGCGGACTCGAGTGTGGAGGTGAGCAAAGCGGAGCTTACTCGGAGTCGCTTTCTGTCTGTGCTTCTCCTGGAAGAGTGCGAGCGAGCGTGGAAGAACAAGGACATGACATACATGGAGAGCGCAATCTCGAGTTTTGGCAAATTGTCGTCGCAAATGTCATCGCCATCGAACGGTGCTCAGTGGCAGCTGCGTCTGTCGAATTTTGTAGCTCTGCGCCGCGCATTCCTGCGATGGTTTGGTGAAAGTGCTGGAGTGACCCCAGAGGAGGAGGGAGCGCCAGCCCAAGTGATGGAGACGGAAGAAGAGAAAGCGCAGCGACTTTCACTCCCACCGCTCATGGTGAAGTGCGTCTTTGAGTCACTGGCACTGGCGTGGCCGTCAGAATGGATCTCTTCAGAGGCTACGCCGTCGGCTGCCGCCACTGCGACTGAGACAATTGCGTGGCTTTGCAAGAGCGTCACGCGCTCAGACCTGAATGTGTGGAGCATTCGCAAGTCAGTCTTCGAGGCGCTCGCAGCTGTCGTCGCAAGCGCACCAGCTCAGGCGTTTGCGACAAAGCAGACGATGGATCAGCTGATCAACAGGTGCTGTGGCGAGTACGGCGTGCGCGACGCCAAATACTCAATGATCCGCGTTGCGGCAGCGTCTGTGCTGGTGGCGCTGACGAGACGTCACAGTGACCAGCACGACCTCGCGTTGCACCTGCTGGTGCACAGGGAGCGCATCTCGGAGACGCTTGAGGTGCTGAGAGCGAGCGATGAGCCCGCTGAGCAGCGCGCGGCGTATCAGGTGATGACGAACCTGCTGGAGCTGCAGCGATAGAAGGAAGGGAAGCAAGGCTAGTTGAAGATTATGGGCGAGTGTAGAACCCCATGTCAAAGATGTAAAGAACTCTATTGGGCAGGCTTTGATATCGGTATGTGTGTGTCTTCGTTGCATTTCTCTACTGCATTTTCTTCTTGTTGGCCATCGCTGGCGGTTGCTGCTCCTCCTTGTAAGGGTACGAGCTGTAGAGGAAGAGGCTGAACGCCACGAGCGCCGCGGCAACGTACACCTCCGTGGGTAGCACGGCGCCGTAGACGTACGACTCGACGAAGGCCGTGAACGCAATACCGCAGATAAGCGCGAAGGACTTGAGCACACCGCCAACGTGCTTGGTGACGGCGCCGACGAGCAAGCCGCCGAAGGCGTTCGTGACCACGGGAATGAGCGTGTACGCATCGCAGCCGTCCAGCAGCGACGTGAAGAGCGAGTCGGACGAGTCTGTAGAAAGCAAAGCGGGCGACGACAGCGCAGACCAGAGCATCGGCAGCACGAGGAAGACGCTGCCGTACACCGATAGCTCGATGGTGACGAGCGCCGCGTCGCGCTGGTGCAGCTGCATCGATCGCTGCGTGATGGCGGCGCCGACGCCCGATAGGATGGACGCGAGCAGCACAGGCAGCAGACCCAGCTCGAACGATGCGACAGGCTCCTTTTTAGCATTGTGACTGCTGCTGCCACCCTCTTTCGCGAGCGAGAGCAGCACGGCGGCCGAGAGCAGCACGAGCATGGCACCACACTGCTGGACGCTGAAGCGCTTGCCGAGCAGCAGGTAGACGAAGAGCGCGGTCCAGAGCAGCTTGGTTTGGTTCACCAGGTTGAACACGATGGGCGGCAAGTTCTGGTACGAGACCTGGACGAGCACGTTCTGCACGGCGTACGTGCATGCTGGCAGGCCCGACGCCTTCAGGCTCTGGTTGAAGCTCCACGCTTTCAGCGCCTTGCTTAGCTCGCCGTTCGCGACGATCACAAGGAACGCGACGCCCAGCTTACACAGCTCGCACGCGACCACGAGCGCCGAGGGAGATCGCGCACCCGACGCGAACTCCTTGTACAGGATCGGCTGCAGTCCGAACTGCACCGCGAGCAGCAGCATTGACACGTACCCGACGGTGGAGATCGCCATGAGTGCGTTGCGGACCAAGTGATGCTTTTAGCTTTGTGAGCTGTCGTTACCGAAACTCTGGCACAATAAATAAAATACTTTTTCAGCTCTTTTCCCAAATTTAGATATCTCCTGATTCTGTGCTTTTTTCTTTTAGGAGACGAGCGACCTCCAACATCACAGCGTCCACACGACAACCACCACCTTTCGCCAAATCGAACTCTATAGATACCAACGTTGCCTTTCTCGCCCACGGCCCGTTCCAACAGACCTCTAGGCTTCCTCAGATCGCAAATAGGCATTCTGTCCACGAGCACTGGTTGATAGAACTCAACCTCGCTCAGCGGTCTTTCGTCACTAAGCACTTGTACTCGATTCTTGCACTGCGAAGCAGCATCCCAGACTTCAGTCGGCATTTATTACGCACACCACTGTTGCATAAGAGCCCTAAGCGTGCCACTCAGCCTCGCTCGCTATCTCAGGTTTTCAGGGATGTCGGAACCTGGTCTGTTGTGAGACCGCACCGCTCTTGATGACTGCTTGCATCGTAGTCTCATGAGCAGCGAAAGTATTGGGAACCGACAAAGAGATATTGAATCACACACAGACGTACTGAGTATATTCGCTACAAAGGATACCTGAAGGCCTTGGAGAGGTGTCAACATGTTGTTGTTGAAGTGTTGAAGTTCGAGTTCCGGTTGTAGTTGGATTCTGTGGGATTGTAGAGTCCAGTAATGATGCAACTGAAGTCGTCGCCTCTACTCAGAACCCAAGCTGCTGCCATTCTGACCTGTGACGCTGCGCACACACACCAGCTGCGTCAATAGAAGGACAAGCATACTACGCAATAGTGTGTTCGCATCACTGAGTTGACCGACAAGCAGTGCTCTAGAGCAAGACTCCAACCATCGCTGACCGGTCTGCGGTTGGGAGCTCAGCACTCAGGCACGCCTCACGCAGGGATTGCATTGGGCTCCAGTGTACCAATAACGTTGCACTCTTCCTTTGAATAGTTATTACAATTATTTCATTCTTCAGTACTTACTACTTGCTCGCACGCATCGACACACTTTTTACTCTAACCCGCCACGCCTCATTCACTGCTATTTTCTCGCTCGTTTGTAGCTTCTATCAACCTTCTCACGATTACGCAGCTTGCGCCGGAACTCTCGCGCCAAACTCAATACCGCACTTGCCGCAGAACTTGTTGTCGAATTGGTTTGCGCCTCTACACTTTCCACACGTAATGCTGGGCGGTGGCGTGGCGTTCGCAGCTTCCTCCTCATTCGCTAGCTCGGCGAGCTCTGAGGTAACCTCTGCCAGGCTCATGCGCTCTTCTGGTTCGAACGCTGTCATGGCTTCAACTAGTTTCCACTCTCGGTCAGTGAAGACGCCACCCGGACGAGGGTGACCGTTCCCCTCAGCGAGATGGTCGATGATGTCGTCGTCACCGAGCATGCCCCACGGTACGTTGCCGGTTTTTACTTCAATGATGGTCATGCCTAGCGAATAGACATCAGACTTGAAGGTCGGGTTCGCATCCAACCCCTGATACAGTAAGCACTCGGGAGCTTTCCAACGCGCCGACATTGGTTGCGCCTTGACGCTCATGCCGATAGAAAGCGATCGGATGTAAGAAAACCCAAAGTCG
>JAASGO010000875.1:0-13349 GCA_023334245.1 Globisporangium cederbergense | reverse complement strand
TGGGGGATCCGAGGAATCAGCGTACGAATATGGAGGAGGGGGTGAACCTGATGTCGTGACGAATGTGGAGATGCAACCACCACAAATGGAATCCTACCAGAGAACCATCAGCTTTCCAGCCCGATCGCTGTGTCGGGCTGTTGGAAACGATGAAGTCTATGAGGATGAATACTGTCTTCATCCGCACGACAGAGAAGAGAAGAATCCGCTGGACGGCCTGCTCGAGATCCACGACGATGAAAAGAAGGATGTGAAGATCGTGATCATTGCTGACAGGACGAAAGCGCAGCAGAGCCCGCAGATGAAGCGACTCGTTGAGGGTAACATTGATGTCCGTGTGGGCGATTCGACGATGATTCACAACAAGCTGTGTCTGATTGATCGGGCTGTTCGAATTGATGGTAATCTACTAATGTTTGACATGTCATGTTTGTGCTCTTGGTTATTGCTGTGATGTGTGTCATTGGATTTCGAAAGGCATCTTCAACTGGTCCAAAGCGGCGTTCGAGGACAACGTCCAACGGCGATAATGAAGACAGCGGTGATGGCGCTGGTGACGACATTGCTTCCTCTGACAAAGAGGCGGACAAAAGGCAAGGTACGTGTTCGTGCACCAGTTAATCAAGCTCCTGACGCAACGGCTTTTCAGCTTTGGGTGGAAACTGCTGATTGTCGCTTTCATTGTCGATGTCTCTCAAAACACGCTCTGGAGAATGTTGCAGAACTACCCTCCAGTAGAACAGCGCGAAAATCCAGACGCAGACTTCCTCAGGGAGCAAACGAAGAAGGTAATGGCGTGCGTCCTCCCGGCAATGGTTGCGTTGCGAGCAAGCGCTATTGCAGACGAGGTCCTGTCTTGGCCGGACAACTCGCAGCACAACCTCCTCGATCGACTTGTGACGTACTTGGACATGACTGAGAAGACCATAGACATCTGTGTTTTCGTGATCACCTGTCCCGAGATCGGAGCGGTTGCGCGGGCTGTGAAAGAGGTGTAAGACGTCACTGTGCGGGTCGTGGTTGATCGAGCAAGCATGGCGAACCGAGGCTCCCAGATTCGATCATTCGTCCAAGCCGGTATCCAGATCTGTGCGAACCATCAGTCGGTGTCGATACACAACAAGTGGGCTATACTCGACGAGATAATCAAGCTGAACGGCTCCTTCAGTTGGTCGAACGAGCTCAACGTGGAGAAGAAGATCTGGAAATCAGAATCAATGGCCCGATGGCTCCTGGCTTCGAGGAGAAGTTTGAGGACCTCGTAGAAAAGAAGGATTTCCTTACACTTGGAAACTTTGCGGTTGTCCCCGATGAAGACACCAAACCAAATCTCCGTTCCTCATGACCACCACAATCGCAAACTGGTTCCGCGAAAACGAGTGTGTTGTAGTTCTTAGTTCTTAGTTTCAAAGGTCTTATTCACCAATATATCCACTCCGATCTCTACGCCACCTGCGCTCCAACGTACTTGAGCTGGTGGAAGCCACAGTCGCCGATGGGGCCGACACCTCCCTTGCCGTTACTGCTGCCGTAGTTTTCGTCGCAGTTGCAGATGCCAGTGCCAAAGTCGCACTTGCCATGATTGGAGCAGAATGCGTACTCGCGCGTGCCTTTCACGGACTGCTGGCCCTGCAAAGTGGCGCCACTACTGGCAAATACCAGTTTGCCCGAGCCGTCCTGGCCGTTGCCGTTCACACTGTCGCGCAGCAATGCTGAAGAGCCTCTCAAGGACGGCAGGTCACCCAGTTCGCTCACAAAGTCGATCATCATGACAGAGTTGACCGCTGAACACGCGGTCGTCGAGCCGCCGGAGAACGTAACACTCGCTTGCTGGAACGTTGAGAGCGACTCGAGCGCGCTCTTGACAGTGGATTCGCCAGCGTTGTACGGGATCGCGGGGGTCGTCTGGTCTCGGAACGTGAGCGTGAAGGTGCCCGTCGTCGCGAGGCACTGGACCAATTGCCGCTCGACGACGTCATCAAAGGTACTGGGGTCGTCTCCGCGAGGACACTCGCCTATAAACAACAAGTCGTTAATCAAACCGCAGTCAGGAATACAAATACAGCCGCACTCATGCGAAGCTAGGACACGTGGACGTACGCATCGAGCAGTCGTAGCCAAAGAATCCTGGATCACACAAGCAGCTGCGGATCTTACTGCGGTCCCATGTCATCGGGTTGTTCGGGTTCACACCGTACGAGAAGCCGGCGTTCTCGCCCTTGACTGTTACCAGTGGCGCCAAGTCGTTCAGCGTCAGACACTGGCCGTTCGCTGAGCATTCGGCGGTCGTGCCACCGCAGGACACTGAGGTTACATCGAGGTACAACAGATGATTAGCTCTCCATTACAGACTGGATGGCCATCCCACACATCACAATAGCTCGCTTGACGGACGTACTCAGTTCACAGGCCGTGCCGGTGTACGGCCGCGGACACTTGCAGAGCCCACTGCTCCGGTCACACGAGCCAACGCCGCTGCATTCGCTCATACTCCGGTGTGCGACGTTCATCGCATGCGGGTAGTCGAACCACGAGTTCCCGGATGGACACACGCGGTCGGCACAGTCGCCACCCTGCCAGCCGACTGCACAGGTGCATTTCCAGCTCGGGTCACCCGAACAGGTGCCATGCCCACTGCAGGAAAGATCCCCGGGGCACGAGACTGGGATGCGAGACGTGCAGCCGCAGTCCCCACGGTTCACGAGCATGTTGCCCAGTTCGCCGTTGCCGTTGCTGTTGGTGTACCCAAGGAAGCAGAAGCACTTGCCGAGTTTGAGGTCGTCGCACTGGCCGCGGCCGGAGCATACGGCGCTTTCCTTCGTACCGCTCACGGGCACAATCTGCTGTGTACCGAGGGCTCCACCGAACGTCGCGATGCTCGAGCCGGGCTTCAGCAGCGCGCCATCCACGACCACAGTCGGTAAGCTTCACAACATACGAGCGGCAAGTGAGTTAGGTGAATAAGGACAACCTTCACGAGCAACAAGTGTCACCTCAAATGGGCCAAATCGATAAGGACAATACTAACAACAATACGTACTCTCCGAAGTTCTGCGTGAACGTGATGCTCATGACGTTGGCGGGCGTCTCGCACGCCTGTGCGCCCAGGTACGACACGTTCACGCCCTGGATGCTCGGCAGCATCTGGAGGATCTGTTGGACACCTTCCGGTGGCGAGTGTGCTGGGATTGGCACGCTCGTGTACCCTCGAAAGGAGACCGTGAACCTACCCCCTCCCTGCTTCACGGGCGCGATGATCTGTTTGGTCGGGTTGGCACTGAAGCTCTGGTCTAGTGGCACACACGTCACGCCTCGCACTAGTTCAGTCAATGCGGTCGCGGGGAACTTGAGCCGGTTTGAGATGTGACTGAGGCCGTCGACGCCGCCGCCGTTCGTCTTGTCCGCGAGCACCTCGGCGAGGTCGCCGTCACCCCGTGCGCCTGTGGTCCTGACGACCACAAAGGAAATCGTGACTGTCGTGCCCGTGACGGTGCACGCCGTGGCACTCTCACCCGAATAGACGACGTCAATGTCGACGATGTACGGCACGCTTGCGATGATCGTGGCGCGCAGGATGTCGGCGCTGATGTCGAACGCGAGTCCCGTAACTCGCGAGCCGTCCTCGAACGTGAGCGCAAACTTGCCGCTCGTTGCCGCACAGATGAACGACTGCTGCTCGATGATCCTGCACGTGTCGATTCCCTTGGTCACTTCCTTGGTCTCGACGTCGATAAATCCATCCCCGCCGTTGAGGAAGAGCGCCACGAGACCTTTGGCGTCCAGGTTCGAGAGCGTCATCGACGGGATGTCGCCAAAGTAGTTGCGGTCCCAGAGCTGCGTGAACGTGATTGTCACGTACGTACCGGTCGTCGAGCAGATCGTGGTGCCCGGTGGCGAGAGCAAGATGTCCAGGCTGCCGATGAACGGGATCTTGAGCACGTAGGCTAGAAACGTGTTGATGTCGGCGTTGAACGGGATCTTAGACACTGTTTGGTTGCCGAACGTGAGCGAGAAGACACCGGCGTCGGCGGCGCAAATGAATTGCTGCACCTCGAGCACCTTCCAGCGGGGCACGACGGCATTCTGTGCCAAGTTGGTCCCCGGAAAGTTGATCTGCCAATCGGCGCGCGTGGTCGAGACGTCGTTCTTTGCAACCGTGACGGCGTCAACGCCCTTGAGCGCGAGCAGCGAGGTAGCTACCGACATACCGTTCGAATCAAGCGTCGCAAGTGCATTGAACGCAATGGGACGCGTGTACTGCTTTCCGAAGAACAAGATGAACGTACCTCTCGTCAATGGCGCGTCCGAGCGGAGTGTGAGCGTCTGCTGCTGGTAGCTCGTGAGGCACTCCACGAGCTGCACCTCGTTGAGCTGGCTCGTCGTGAGCGGATCGTCGCCCAGCGGACAGGTTTTCAGCGCGCAGTTGGCGCCCGAGTACGTATCATCGCACTCGCAGCCGAGCAGCATGTCAGCGTCCCAGACGTTCTCGTAGCGGAAGTCGAAGGCGTCGTAGAGCTCGCGCGAGAGCACTTCGTTTTGCGCATGCTCGCGCATGGACACGCAGCTGCCGTGCCCCATGCAGCTGTCTGGGCAGTCGCTGAACTGGCACGCGTTGCCGTGGAAGCCCTGCTGGCACGCGCACACGCCCGTGTCCTGGTTGCAATACCCGCGCCCCGAGCACATGGCGGAGTCGTGCGCACGGTCACTACCTGTGATTCTCCCCCAGGCCTTGCCTCTAGGGCACTCGATTCCAGAGCAATCGTAGCTCGTAAAGCCCTCGTGACAGTGGCACACCATGTACCGGTCGCACACGCCTCGCCCCGAGCACGCGTTCGGGCAAAGCGCCTGGACGCAGGTGAGCAACAGGGAGACAATGATGCACCATAGTAGCAAGAGGCGTCCTTGCATCATAACGAGTGCTGTATAGAGCTATTGGACTTGCTGATGTCACGCAACAGGCAGGTTGTGTGCTGGAAGGCTGTTGTTTGTCATCACTGTGGGACGTCGTTTCGCGTTCTCGTTCACTTTCAAGATTCGAAAAGATTGATAATATAATCTAGACTTGACCTGTGCAATGTTGCATAAAATTTTGGAGATGTGACTCGAATGTGGTCAAAGCTGCATTTTGCTTGGTGATTGGCAACGGAGCTCCAAAGATCAGAAATGCGACGAGCAGCTGCGACGACTTCCTGGCCACGATGGCGCTCACCGTCAACGCTACGCAATGCAACTGCTCTGCTCAGCAGCAGCAACGTTAGCTGCGCTACTAGTGCAGCTATCGACAACAGTGCGTGCTTCTCTTCGACTGCGCCGTTGCAACGAACGCGCGGTGCTTCGACACCAGCGCCGTCGAAGAAAGCGGCACCGCCTCGGCGCAAGAAGAGCTTGCTCGTTGATGGCAACAACGCGCTGTACCACTTTTACAACCCACTGACTGCTGTTGACAGGTGAAAGCTCTATGGTGACCTGTATGACCTGTGTATGGCTCTGGTGCTAATGCATATGGGTCATTACTCTGTGGTGGCTGCCTGCTACAGCGATGGCGTGCAGCGCGAGGCTGTGAACGGGCTCATCCAGCTGCTGCAACGGATGGACAAGACGCACCTGCCCGAGCATATCTGCGTGTTCTTCGACTCGAAGCGTAAGCCGACGACCCGCAAGCTCATGGACCCGACCTACAAGAGTCTGCGCAAGCCCACACCGCACTCGCTCGGTTCGCAGCTCGCGTCGGCGTCGGGTGTGCTGAGCCAGGGCGGCGTGAACTGCATCACGTTCCCTGGTTTTGAAGCTGACGACCTCATCGCATCGTACACCGAAGCGTATGTGACTGCTGGCTACGAAGTGCTCATCGTCTCGAACGACAACGACTTTCTCCAGCTCGCTCGCGGCACCAGCACTCTTGACATCGATGGTGGCAAGACCCAGAACACAACAGGAGACTCGAAGCCAATTGAGACCACAGTCACCCCAGCTCCGAGCGGCTACGTGGAGCTGTACCAGCCCAACAAGCGTCGCTACTTGCGCGAACGCCACTTGCAGAGCCGCTTCGGTCTACCACACGCGCGACTGATCCCGGCGTACCTGGCGCTCATCGGCACGCGCTGGGGCAAGATCCCCAAGGTTGAGCACATGACCGAGGAGCGCGCCGTGGAGCTACTCACAAAGTACGAGAGTCTGCCGAAGCTGCTGCGCAGTCTGAACGAGATCGAGGACCCGGTGCTGCGCAAGAGCCTCAAGCATGCGATCAGCTCCATCGAGACATCGCACCGCATCGCCAAACTGAACGACAAGATCCCACTGCCCGTGGCGATTGCAGAGCTGGAGACCCCGCGGATTGATGCGCTACAGGGTTTGAATGGCAAATAAGTCGTTGTGATAGAAGGCGTCGGATCATTAGCATTAGCATTAGCATTAGCATTAGCATTAGCATCCATCATAGAGAGTCCTCCATAGAAAACAACATCATCCATGCATTCAGATCCATCAAACACGAGGTGCTCCGTAATCCTTTCGTTGCAAAATGAGCTCTCCGAAAGCTAATGCTCACTGATTGGCTATTATAATCATCTTGAAGCCACACGACTGGTTGTAATTGCGCACAGTGACCTTTATCGGACCCATTTGCTTTCACTATGGCAAAAACAAAAGTGTTAGTTTTTAAAAGGGTCCACTAATGAGGTCAGGGGGAGCCTTCCATCTCGGGTTCTGTTCTGTCTGTCTGCTCAGTGGTTACCGCCACGAATACAAGGCAGAAAGTAGCGCGCGCGAAGGAAGCAAGAGCACGCGGCCCGTCCGCCCGCCGTAGAACAGGAACAGCGCTCCACACACGCAGACACACAGCTGACCTCCTAGCGAAGAAGAAGGTGTCATACTGGTCTGTAGGTAGCTAACTTGAGGCATTCGTATCGCAGCAGTAACAACAGAGAGACGCACAGTTAGAACACCAACATGTCGGATGTCGAGATGGCGGAGACGCGGACCAGCGGCAACATGGCCGGCATGACGAGTGCAGACGACGCGGCCGAAAAGAAGAAGGCGCTGCTGGTGTACAAGAGCAACCAGCAGAGTGCTTCTGATGATGATGACGACGATGATGATGAGGAGGATGATGATGATGACGACGATGAGGAGGAAGATGAGGACCTCGACGCTACTGGTGGTGGTCGTGACGCTGACGATGATCTCGACGATGCCGTGTCCGTGAAGAGCGGTGCGGATGTGGATATGGCCCCTGATGATGAAGACGAGGACGACGACGAAGTGGATCTGGATGTTGATGACGACGATGAAGACGGCGGCGTGCGCGTCGAAAAGGACGACGACGAGTCGATCAATGCACCCTCGGATGACGACCTGGATAGCACGGCCACGCCACTGCGCGCCACCGACACGGACGAAGAGTCTACGGCCTCGAACAAAGGAAGCAACGCGGTAGCCCGTACACGTGAACACGGACACGGCGGCGACTCGGACTCAGTGTCGCCCATTAAGACCGAAGGGGACGGGGCCAAGACGGGCGGGGTGGCGCTCAAGTCTGGCTCGGATGTGACGGCGATCATCGCGGCGCGGCGACGCACGGGCGCGCGCAAGGAGTGTGAGGTGTGCGGAGAGCCGCGCAACGGCCGCCGCGCAATGCTCTGCACGAGCTGCAAGTGCATGTACCACTCGAGCTGCTACCGCCAGCGGTTCTCCAAGCTAATCAACGCATCCGGCAAACAGTGGTTCTGTCCCGACTGCGAGACGACGGTCAAGGCAGAAGCGGAGGCCGCCGCCGCCGCTGCAGCTGCCGAGCGAGAGGCACTCACGCCGCGTAAGAAACGAGACGATGCAAGCAAAGCCCGCAACATGCGTGGCTCGAAAGCTGCGCCCGTTGGAAAGGGCAACCAAGCAACAGGAGGAAATTACGATGCGTCCCAGTTCACTGCTAGCTTTGTCGCAAGCACATCTGCTGTGGAGCTCGAGCTAAAGCGCATCACGGAGATTGCGCTTCGCGGTGGCAAGAAGATCAATAACATGGTGCTCGAGCGCACTGATGAGATGCTGCAGGTGACTCAGAGCCTCACATCCGAGATCGAGAACGTCATGGGCAGCACCTGGCGAGATAACGAGAAGCTGCAGCTGCAATTGCAGAACGGCGGATCAGCATCTGTAATTGCTATCAAGGAGGAAGAGCGCCAGCCACCGCCGTTTACAATGCCTAGTTCATCTACCTCGTTGACCCAGGAGCCGCTCTCACCAGTGTCGCATTCCCCAACCAATGATTTCAAGAGCCACCACGGCAACACAAGCGACTCGACCGAGAAGGACGTGCTGCTCACGCGCGTGCACGCGGGTCTGGCGTCGCTCAAGAACCTGCTCCAGCAGCTGCAGGTGACGGCCATCCAGTTCGAAGTGGACCTGATCAAGGAGATCAAGCTTCCGCCGCCAAAAGAAGAGACCAAGTCGTCGGGCACGACTTCAGCGTCCACTGCGACACGGAAACCGCCGTCTTCGGCCGCCGCCGCTGCCGCTGCTGCCGCGCGCGCGAACGCCATTATCAAGGGCAAGAACGGCGCCAGCCGTCTGTACTCGTCAATGCAGATCCAGAAACTGGAGGACTGGTATCAGAAGTCGTCGCGCCCGGAGTCGTGCGAGATCCAGGCGATGTACCGCATCATCAACAGCCCCGAATACGCAGACAAGGAGCTCCAGCCCGAGGGCATCTCAGTGAAGCAGATCCGCATTTGGTTTGACAACCGCCGCGCGAAGGAGCGTCTGGACTACATGCGCCTGAAGATGAAGGACATCTCAACCACCGACATGGACGTGGAAAGTGTGAAGCGCATGAAGGCCGCGTACATTGACGAAGCAAAAGAAGTGCTGGAAGCGCGTGTGTCTCGGCTGCGTGAGAATGGCAAGGGACCAGGTGAGATTGTCGATGAAGCTGGTGAACTGATGCTCTCCGGCGGCGATTGCTCGTTGCCAAACTCGAAGGGAGGCAAGGCGAGCCCGTCGTCCAAGCTCAACGGTGGACCTGATAGCGCCGTCAAGCTCGTGCTGAATCCAAAGAAGCGCATTCGCATCGACCACGTGGCGTCGGTGCGACGAGCTGTGAAGGACGCGCGAGACTCGGGCAAGAGTGAGGAGGAGATCAAGGCTGTTCGTGCGGCGGCGATCGAACGCGCTCGCGAGCGCACGCACATCCCATACAAGAACGCACGCCAGGGACCAACAAAGCCGCTGGGCAAGGACGAAGTGACGCACATCAAGCTCAAGATGCTGAAGCAATTGGAAGAGGACGCATCGGCCGAGGAGCTCACAGATCTGATCGAGCTGCTGCTATCGGTGATCATCCCACGTGAGATCCTGATCGAGTCGGCGCTCCACAGGCAGCTCAACCTGGTGCTCAAGGCGCACAAAGACAACAAGGAGCTTGTAAAGCAGACGAACAAGCTGCTGGACGAGTACAACATGATCGTCGAGAAGGGCGACTCGATTTTTGCGGGTATCGTGGCCACGGGCGAAGAGGCAGCAAAGAAAAAGCTCAAGAAGAAAGAACCGTCGCTGCTGCTAGACGTGGAGACCGAGTCGCTTCCAGCCGGCTCCCCTGGCGCATCCCCAGACTCGCCCGCCGCGTCACCTGACTCGAGACGGCCGCGCGTCAAGTTCTCGCTCGAGCAGCTCGTGAAACTTGAGAAGTATTTTCACAAGGACGACACGCCGAGCAAGAAGAAACTCGACAAACTCGCGGAGAAGCTGAACGACATTGGTGCGCGGGACCCGGCGAGCGACGAGGCCCAGAAGTCCATCGACTACAAGCAGATCCGCTGCTGGTTCTACAAGCGCCGATCCACGAACCAGCGGCCGCAAGCGCTCACGTCACTAGACATCCAGGAAGTGGGCAGCTCGTCTGGTCTGAGTGAAACCGAATCGGATAGCGATGATGAAGGCAGCGTGTCGTCCAAGTCGCCATCAGCGGGAAAGAGCAAGTCAAGCGGCAAGCGAAAAGCGCCGTCGTCAGCAGCTACTGGTGACACCAAGACTCCAGCCGTGAAGCGCAGCAAAAAAGATCCAGCGGCTACAAGTACCACAGCTGCCTCTAGCTCGTCTGGTGAAGCAAAGGCCGCAGCGCGCTCGTCATCATCATCTGCCAGCAAGAAGGAAGCCAAGGTAAAGGACGCCTCGGGCAAGCACCCCGGTCGGATATTCAACGTCAAGCAGCTGGCGACAATCATCGAGGAGTACGAGAAGAACCCGCGCCCGAGTGTCTCGCGCCTGGAGGAGCTGCAGAACATCCTGAACCAGGACGACCACGCTGACGACAACTTTGTGAATCCGACGGGCGTGACGAAGCGCCAGATCAAGACGTGGTTCTCAAACCGGCGCGCCAAGGAGCGTTTGGACCTGATCAAGATGAAGGTCCAGGACGGGAGTGGCCACGCCGAGGCTGACACCGCCGACTCGGAGACCGAGGACGAGGACCGTCGTGTGGATACCAAGGTAAAGCAGACGACAAGCGGTGACGGAGCTATTGAGGGTGACGCTGCACGAAAGGAGCTCTTTATGAGTGAGAGTGCGGCGAACAAGGACGCCGACATGGACAGCGATGACAACGACGACCTGAGCGACGCCGACAGCGAGAAGAGCGCTCCAGAGGCGGCGACAAGTGGCCAGAGCAGTGGTGGGAGTTCCAAGATGCCCAACATGCGCATGCTGGTCGATGACGACGATGATAGTGATGACGACGATGAGGATAAAGACGACGATGATGATGACTTGGACAGTGACGATGACGCATAAGAGAAGAGGCCGTAAACGATAGCAGTCACTGGGTAGTCCAGTCTAGGCATATGGAACAGCGAGAGAAAGAAAACAAATCAATAACAACACAAACACACTCATCGACAAACTGTCAGCTTGCTTGCATGAACATTTGTCCATTTTCTGACATGCCTTGAACATTGCGAAGCGTCTATTCCGCGTAATTTCTGCAAACCATGCAATGATTTCCACTATTTAAACGTTTGCACTTGCTCACATAGCTTGTTTTAGTAAACTATGCTGTCATTTTTCACAGTTTTGGGCCTCTCATCGTCAGCTTTCCGGACTCAGAAGAGGGCAAGTTAGTGAGTGAGAAGACATGATGACCCCAACAACGAGCAAGTTCGCGGACGACGGCCATGCGCAGCAGAACCAGCAGAGCCAGAGCTTCCTACCGACGACCAGTCGCCGCACATCAAGCGCATCAACTGCATCAAGCAGTGCCGCTGTACGCGGGACGATCTGCTCGAGCGTCACGCTCTTCCCGCTGCACGCGCTGCAGCGCCTCATGCAGTGCTTTGGCTACACGCACTCGGTCACCATGCAGAGCGGACGAATGTACGTATGACTTGACACCTATTGTGTTCCTGTACCGTTGCTCAGCTATGGCATTGCTGCACGGCTTGTATGCTGAGATCGTGTGTGGCAGTGTGGCTGTAGGGAGCGAGATCGCGCAGGGAGGGTACTCGTACGTGTACAACGCGCGCGACACGCTCACGGGCGAGGCCTTCGCACTCAAGAAAATCTTGTGCCAGAGCGAGGACCAGATCGAGATGGCCAAGCAGGAGATCCAAATGCACAAGTCCTTCGCGCACCCGAACATCATGCCGCTGACCGACTACGCGGTGCTCTCCGTCGACGCAAACGCGTTCGAGTACTACCTGCTCTTCCCGTTCATGGAGGTCAGTGGTGCTTTACAAACGCGAATGATCAGAACGCAGTGATGCCATTGGGGCAATATTTATGCGTCATTGTATTGTTACGCTAACATAACGCACTCTCGCTTGGATGGCTGCAGAATGGAACGCTGCGAGAAATGATCGACGTCTCATTGAGGTACAACTTCGTCAAGCGTGACTGTTGCCTTATAAACCATGTACTAGATACTGATACCTTTGGTTGTGGTCTTGTGTGTGTACAGCCGCCGCATGCGGATACCAGAGTCGCAGATCTTGGACATATTTCTGAAGATCTGCCGCGCTGTCGCCGAGTTACACTCCAAGTCGCCGCCGCTCGCTCACCGCGACATCAAGGTACGTGCTTGCCATCTGCTTGCACACACGTGTTCGTAACCGCTCTGACGGTAAGTTTATTCTTTTGCCGTGCACTTGATTGCAGCCTGAGAATGTGCTGCTCTCTGACTCGAACGAGCCAATCCTGATGGACTTCGGGTCCGTCTCGATCGCCGACATCACGATCACGAAGCGTGCTGACGCGCTGCTGCTGCAAGAGCGGGCTGCGCAGCTCAGCTCGATGCCCTACCGTGCGCCAGGTTTGTCTTTACGTCGACCTCCTTTGCCTGTGTCACTGACGAAACTGCGGTCATTGAATGCTGAACGCTAATGATGGTCGTTAACGCTGCAGAACTGTACGACGTCCCCGACTACGCCAACATCACCAGCAGGACGGACGGTAAGGCGATTGATCGGCTGGACTTGCTGGAGTGAATCTGCTCTCAGAGTTCAACGGACTGACTCGGTGGCGTTGCTCAATCCTTTTCGCAGTTTGGTCGCTCGGGTGCCTTCTCTACGCCATGGCGTTCGGATATTCGCCGTTCGAGTGCTTGTTCTACGACAATGGCGACGTACGCATCGTTGAGTGCACCTATCTCGCAGTTATCGGCGCGATCAGGTTTCCGAAGACGCACCCGTACTCGACCGACTTCTGCGACTTGATCCGGTATGTAGCGGCTGCATTAGCTTGAGCTGAGCTTTAGCAAAGCTGACCTGTATCTGTCGATCTGCTCGCTGCGCGGTGAATTGAAAAGTGATTCAGCTCTCACGAGTGATGTGTCTGTTTTGCTTTTCGTCTGCAGGTGGCTGCTCACACAAGACTTTAAGGCTCGGCCGACTGTGTTTGACGCCATCGAGAGGGTCCACACGTTGAATCCGTGACCGCACACGGCGGAAGTCAGGCTGAGAAGGTCAGATCCATAGAAAGAGCTTCCCAGGTGCAACAAGTAGAGAAAAGCGCGCGAGTGTGGGAATTCGATATCGATCGCGCTTTTTCACTGGGACCAATTGCGTCTATTTTTGTATTTATCACTTCAATGTGTCTACAAATTGGTAGTTACTTAGTAGCTTTAGGTCCATTTTCAACAATTAGATTTTATGATTTAGGATCTCTGATTGGCTGTATTTATCAGCCAATCAGTGACCTCTATTTCGAGAATTTTCTCCAACGAGTTTGAGAGTGCTGGTCGCGTTCATAAACCACTGGCGCTTTTCGATCGCAATTAGAGAAAGCATCAGCGCGCGAACATGGTGCAGTGGCGAGCGCCATGAGGCAGTGCTTATTCATCAACTTACCACCGACCGCCTCCACCCACC
>JAASGO010000874.1:0-13352 GCA_023334245.1 Globisporangium cederbergense | reverse complement strand
TTGGTGACTCACGATCGTGTACGTACTGGCATGATCCGATTTCTGTTGTGTGTGTGCGAACTTGATGCTAATCCTGTGACGGTGTTTGCATGTTACTAGCTTACTGACTTAGTCAAGGATCTTCAGGTGCGTCTTGGTCCCGGGCTTCGATTTCTAACCGACCGAAGAGAAAGTGAGAAGTCGGCGTGGCCCTCTGACAACAAGATCCCAGAGCCACGCCGCGCGGAAGTTGCCCTCTGGTTCGCGATCAAACCAGGAGTCAAGGAGAGACGCGCCGTGTGCACCCCAGTAAACTGGGTGGCTCCTGGCTGGACGACGTCACTCGACAATCTCACATTAGACCTCGACGCTGTATTCGCGTAAGATATCGGCTATTCCTCGTACTGCTGCATTCTTTGTGTGCTACATGTGAGAGGAGGGTATCAATGCACAGCTAGTACTCCCGGAAACCAAGGTGCCTACGCTCACAGCCTCGTTCCCAGCGCTGCTCGCAAACGCCAAGCTCTACTACGATCGTGTGTTTGAAAGCGATGTCGATGCGGATGACTCTACGGACGCGAGGCTTGAGGCCGAAGACCTATTCCACAAGCTCGACATCCGCATCCGCGACCAGGTCGTGCGCGACGGTTTCGTAAAGGACCACCTGGACCTCCAGGATTCGGGCAACTCTCTCCTGCCACGCGACTGGCACGACAAGCTGCACAGGCGCAATGCTACCAACGACGAGTCGACGCTCGTGCTGGGCGAGTGCTTCCAGTGAGGTGAGCCGTGCAACCAGCACGCCAACTGCGCCAACCTCATGTGCCACGGCCTCATTCTCCAGTGCACATCTTGCACGGTGCACTACCGCGGCGCGTGCAGCGACGGCTACAGAGACGAAGTGGTCAAGATGAGCACCATGGCACCGGATGAGCACCGGATGAGCACCGAGTGTATCGGAAGGAGAACACGCTGCTGTGAAAGCCCACGAATCCGAACGCAGGCGCGTCACACAACAAGTCCATCAAATTCCGCCTCGCGCCGCCGAGTTTTCTCCATCAGCAGCAGGGCAACGAGTAGGATCGTAGCCCAGCCGAAGCTATATCAAAAGCTCTATAGTTAAGGGCAAACTTCAATCCCGCGCGATCACAGCCGATAGAATCGCACCTCTGTCGGGCACTACCTCATTTCCACAGCACTATGCACTCAAAATATCGAGAAACCCGAGCTCGTGCTCATCTTCACGCTGCTGCTGCTACTGCGGCGTGCTCAGCGCACATGCTTCTGCATGTGTGCGAGTGATTGCGCGTGCATGTTTACGCGTGTATCTGCGTCTGTGTATGTGTGTGTGGGTTTAGCCACATCACTATAACGCTAGTAGCATAGGCAGGTGAGCCTCTCGATCATTGACATTGCGTAGTGACAGCCACTGGAATGACGTCGCAAGACAAAGTAAGCGACAGCGGCGAACATGTGTTGTTGATCTTGTTAGTTGGTTTAAATGGAAACGAAGCCGCGTCACACGCATCTATTTACTTGCGAATCGAAGCGCACACGCATCTCACGAGTGCATCTCATTCGATGCGCTTGCTTACAATCGGCTGAAGCTCGGGTTCGCGTTGATGCGCGCGCGCAGGTTCTCGGCGATCTTCTCGATGAACTGTAGTAACAAGAGAACATAAACAGAGTCAGCCCACCATCCACACAGCAACAATAGCAATCGCAATACAAAACGCACCTCGAACGTGTTGTAGTAGTGCTCGCGGGTCATCTTGTCCTCGTAGATGAGCAACGCGAGGTCCTTGGTGATCACACCGGCCTCGACGCTCTCGACGATCACGGTCTCGAGCTCCTCACAGAAGAGCTTGAGCTTGTCGTTCGAGTCGAGCTTGGCGCGGTGCAGCAGGCCGCGCGTCCACGCGAAGATGGACGCGATCGAGTTCGTGCTCGTCTCGCCGCCCTTCTGGTGCACGCGGTAGTGGCGCGTGACCGTGCCGTGCGCGGCCTCAGCCTCGACGGTCTTGCCGTCCGGCGTGAGCAGCACCGAGGTCATGAGCCCCAGCGAACCAAAGCCCTGAGCCAGGATGTCGGACTGCACGTCGCCGTCGTAGTTCTTGGTGGCCCAGACGAAGCCGCCCTTGGACTTGAGGCACTGCGCGACCATGTCGTCGATCAGACGGTGCTCGTACCAGATACCAGCGGCCTTGTACGCCGCGGCGTAGTCGCGCACGTACATCTCCTCGAAGATATCCTTGAAGCGGCCGTCGTAGCGCTTCAGGATCGTGTTCTTCGTGCTCATGTAGAGCGGCATCTTGCGGTCGAGCGCAAACTCAAAGCACGAGCGCGCGAAGCCCGTGATGGACTCGGCCGTGTTGTACATGCCCATGGCCACCCCACCGTCCTCGTGCGTGAAGTCGTACACCTTGTACTCCTGCACCTCGCTGCCGTCCTCCGGGGTGAACGAGATCTTGAACGTGCCCTTGCCGCGCGCGACAAAGTCGATCGCCTTGTACTGGTCGCCGAACGCGTGACGGCCGATGATGATCGGCTCCTTCCAGCCTGGCACGAGCTTCGGGATGTTCTTGCAGATGATCGGCTCGCGGAAGACCGTGCCGCCGAGCTCGTTGCGCAGCGTGCCGTTCGGGCTCAGCCACATCTTCTTGAGCTTGAACTCCTCCACGCGCTCCTCGTCAGGCGTGATCGTCGCGCACTTGATGCCCACGTTGTGCTTCTTGATCGCGGCCGCGGCCTGTAGCGTCACCTCTGTACCAATACACGCACATCATAGCACAGCAACGTTAGCTCATATTCGCCACCACACACGTTGTGCAGTCATTCCAAACGCACCGTCGTTCGTCGCGTCACGGTTCTCAAGACCCAAGTCGTAGTACTCGATGTCCAGGTCCAAGAACGGTAGGATGAGCTGCTCAGTACAACAGCAACAATCAACACAAACGTCAGGCATGTGCACATGCAGCCGTCACCTCTTCGTTCTATCGAGCATTTTAAGCGCACCTTTTCGCGGATGTCCTTCCAGATGATGCGTGTCATCTCGTCGCCGTCGAGCTCCACGACAGGCTTGTCAACCTTGATCTTCTGGAAGCCGCTCATAGTGAATGAGAGAGAGAGTGCGCGTGCTGGTGCTGTTGGTGGTGGATGGAAGAGCGACGTGCGCGGGAGAAGGCGAATCGCGTAATGAGCTGAGTCTGCAGACGGACGGCCGGACGGGCGCGAATTCCGTCGACTCGACCGTTTGCGCTCCCCACTCACTCATCGTCCAGACGGTCGCTCTCGCCAGCCGACGACTTCAAGCGACGTGGCAGAAGCGGTTCACGAGCTCCATGCTGGACGCTGATTGGTGCATTCGGAGAACACACATTCAACTTGGCTTTTCAGAATTTACAATTATGAGCATAGTGCAGTGACGACAGGTGTGTTGAAGCGGCATTTTTGTGGCCTTTTGTGATGGTGGCGGTCCATGGGGCCATGTGCATGTGCCATGGATGTGTGCGATGGGAATCAGCGAGTGGTGAATGCAAGCGTGGGTATAAGCAGGTCGCTGTTTGTCTGGGTACAATACTGAATGCAGGCTCCCTGTGTGTACATGGAGCGGCCCCCACGCATTGAGCTCTTCAAACTTGGCGTAGCTTGTCAAGACAGACAGCCACGCATCGACTTCTTTAACATGTAGTCCGATTCCACCGAACACAGTACGAGACGCTGCCGCGCGTCCCTTTGTTAAACCTGTCCAAGCAGCCTGCTTTCGTCTACTACTTACTGTACATGCTGACGATGCACTTGCGTTTGTTCGCAGCTCGCGTCGACGTCGACGTCGGCGCGTGCCCAAGCAGCGAAAACGCCGCCGCTTCGTTTACATTTGGGCGTTAGCTGGACGAACGCGCGTGACGCGCACGCGAAATGCGTGCGTCTCCTATCAAATGCGCCCACCAAGCACCCTCACATGGTTAAGCCGCCTGTGAGCAGCGTCGACGTCGACGTCGTCCATGTACATCTAGGGTGCGTGTGTGAGTCTACAAGCACCCTCACATGGCTGCGCTCCATCCATCTTGGTAGTTGCGCGTGCGAGAGCTCTTCTGCTGCGAGCCAAAAGCAGTAGAAGAGCTATCAGTGACCTTGGAATCTTGACGTGAAACAACGTGACTCAGAGAAAACACGTGGGAATCGTAAGCCATACTGAGTTGAGGTAAAGAAGTAAACAAGCCGCTCAAATAGCAAACGTTAATGTGCAATACAGTACAGTTGCCACACTCTTATAAGAGAATAAGGCAAAGCAGTACAGCGGCGCAGGCAACTTCTGGGCTCGTGGTGAAGGACTGCTCTGCTGGCTTATCAAAGTAAGAGCTTGCTGGCTCGGTTGTAAATCATGACTAATTGAAGTCAGGAGGATGTGATGTCTAAGCACACAGCCTCTGGGTTTAGCAGCTATTGCATAAGGCGCTCTAGCTGCTTCTTGCCGCCTGCCTTCTTGTTGTCGTGCGGGACTTCCTTGGCTGGTGCCTGCCTCTGCGCTGGCGCTGGAGCGGCGATCACGGACTTCTTCTCTGGCTGGGTCCTGGTGTCCTGCTTGGTATTGTTTTACTGCTTCTTGCTGCCATCTTGAGTGAGAGCAGTGGCTCTTATAAACACCTCCTCTGTAATTGCATAGGCCCACTTCCCACATCAACCAAGGCACACACAAACGCCGCCTTGTTCACACAATCCTTATGATCGAGTCAACATCGTATGTATGCTATATGTCACTATTTCGAGTTCATGTCACTAACATGGATTGAATCTTCAAAGGTCGCGCTTTGCCTGTCACTTCGCAAAAATGCGGCAACTGAGCATCGACCTCACTGGCGAGTGCGACGACGATCCGTGCTCCTATGCGCATAGCGACACTGCGTACGTGAGCTTCAACGATGTTAACGCACACACTGGTGCTGGTACAACTGGCGGTGGAGGCGCCACATCGCCACGTGGCTACATTGCGAGCAGCTCCTGGGCTCAAAACGAGCTCTTTATCCTCCGGTACGTGCTGTCGCTCACAGCGCTGGTGCTGGCGCTCGGCAGCATCCATATGGGCATCACGCAACACTACCACGGCCGTGTGTGCTTCTCCAACAGACAGCAACCGTCAGGAGATCTCCCAGTGGTAACGAGTTGTGAAGTGTACGAGAATCGCACGTACGTGTTGACCGCGGGCGGAGCTCCGGACGTGAAGATATGGGAACGCAGTCCAATAGAGACGTCGTCATTATCAGAGGCCACTCTCGCAACGCCATGGCCACTCGACATTGACATCAGCAATAGAACCTCTGGCACGCGCGTAATGACATTCATTGGCGGGTGGCCGCTGGAGAACTCGGTCGTGCACCTGGTCGTCTCGGTACTGCTCGTGCTGCTCCTGATATTTCTCCGAGCGGTCCCAGCGACGATACTTCCAGTGGGGATGTGGGTGCTGATGTTTCTCGCACTGGCGACGACGATCCTCTTTGGTACGTGGCTCGATGTGGTGCATCTGTAGAGTATCCTGTGGGGCTGAGTCTCATGCCATTCTTGCGGTATGTGAGATAGATTTTGTGGCGCTGCTCCACTGGAAGCACAGCATGTGCGCACCCTTTCAAGCCGAGCTCCTTGATTACTACGCCGGAGTGATCATTACGGAGCCTGGGTCACCTCAGCCCTTGATGACACGGTGTTCATTGACGCGATACGAAGGGTTTGTCGTGCTCCAAGGCGCACTCGCAGGCTCGCTCTTACTCCTGATTGTGATCAGGAGACTGTATCAGAGGCAACTGGAGCAGCTGCAGACGCTTGGTCTTGAGCACCACTCGGTGGCGGAGGTTCAGCGATTTGCTGCACGACGAGTTGGTCACTCATCACAACACACAGAGCATCTCCTGCGCGAGGACTACGCGCCGCAAACTTCATTTCGAAAGCTGTAGCACAGCGAGTTTAACCAGAAATGGGATGAAGAGGCGGCGCAGCTCTCGCCACGTGCGCGTGTATTCACAAATATGAAAACAATATCCCTCACACACACACAAATATGTATAACACTCACTGGGATGTGGATACTGTCGAAGCACAAGAAGCTGATTCGAAGCTCTTGTTGGCTGACAGGCAATATTGGCATCGCTTAGTCGTGCGAGCCGCTGACCGCGCGGCTGCACTGGAACGTGCAGTAGCAGAAAGACGAGAAGATGAGTGCGACGAGGCTGCCGAAGACGATCCAGCCGATGGGCGACGGCAGCAGCGACACGATCGTGAGGAAGACGTTCACGAGCGGCCCAGCGAAGATGATGAGCGCCAGGAAGATCGTGCAGACCATGCAGGACGAGAACGCGCGGTAGAACTTTGGCCCCATGAGCGCTTCGAGCACGTACAGTGGGTTCCACATAGCCGATAGGTGCAGGCGGTCCGCTGGCTCGGGCAGGAACGGGAAGTTGTTGGGCTCGCTGCGACCGAGACCCGCCGCGCGCGCATTTGCCATGGCGATCGGCAGAATCTCGATCGACACCAGGAGCTCGCCGGCACGGATGCGGTCGCCCGTATGCGCGTCGCGCGTGGTGAGCGTGAGCCAGCTGGCGTCCTCCGGGTCGTCACCCATGCCAAAGCGCTGCTTGACCGACTGCACGAGCGACTCGGCGTTGTCCTTGGCCTTCGAGCCCGACTTCTTCTTCTTCTTGCTGTGGTGGTCGCCACTAGCCTGGCTGGTGGGGAGCGCAGAGGAGTCCTGGGACGAGAAGAAGCTGGTGCCTCCAGTGCTCATCGGACCCGAGAGCAGCGGACGCTTGGCCTCGCGGTCGCTGTCCATGTCGATCGAGACCACCGATTCGGACGACATCGGACCGGCGCGCGTTGAGTCGTACACGGATGAGTACCCGCTCGTTGGCGCTCCACGGTTAGAGGTCGGTACACCCTCGGGACCGAGACCGCGCACCGACTTCTTCTTCGCAAAGACGTTCACGATCTGCTTGGTGCGGTATGCCTGCTTAAGGAAAATGCTCAGGTCCACGACTGAGTCTGCGAGGCAGTCGTCGTAGAGCAGATCCTTGTCCCACATCTGGAAGTGCAGGTAGCCCTTGTCGGCCTCACTGTCCTGGTCGATCGGCAACTCTAGATCGAACTTCATGCGCCAGTTGAATGACGCCTTGCCGTTCTTGGCGCGCCAGTGTGTGTCCGTCGACTGCGCCTTGTCATCCTTGCTCTGCAGCCAGCACTTGACGAGCAGGTCGCTCAGGTCCGTGAAGTCGCCCGGCGTCACGTTCTTCGCCTTGTACACAATCACGCGTACCTCGAACTTCTGGATCGGAGGCAGAGAAATGTCCAGCGGCATCACCTTCTTGATCTCCTGCGGCGTCAGGATGTCCACCCAGAGACGGATGCTGCCCTGCGGCATCGTACTCGACGGCGCGAAAAGCGGACGGATCTCCAGAGGCTTGCGCTTCTCGTATGAATCGCCGCTCGCGCCCAACTGCTGCCACTTGGCGCTGAACCATCGGTCCTCGAGGTCCAGCAGCGTGGCGCCAACGAAATCGTCACCGTCGACAGTAGTGCCCACTGACACAACGCCCTTGCTCAGGCCGTGCGGGATGCCAGGGATCGCGAAGAAATCGTAGTCGAGCATCTCCACGCGAAGCTCAGAGACACCTGGCAACTCGGCCTTGAACTCGTACATGTTGTGGAACTTTGGCGTGAGCGTCTCCGTACGGTGACTCTCGCGGTCGTTGAACACGTGCGAGCGCTTGTGGCCATCACCCAGACTCAGACGCAAGTACGGGTCGCACTTGTTGTTCTCGTCCTTGGGCTGGATGTTGAACGCGTCCAAGATGTACACACGCACGAGGTACGGCTGCGGGTTCAGGAACGACTCGAGGTCGAAGAGCGGCGGTTCGTCGCGACTATTGAGTACGCGAACGACTCCCTTGAATCGACCAACAGAGCGGAAGTCTACGGTGTTGCGCGTCGTAAAGATTCCGCGACGAACGAGGCTGCTGCCGCGGAAGAGCGGGTATGTCTCGAACGGAGTATCGAGCTCCTCTTCCAGGGTGCCGTCAACAACGCGGCGGTCTCGCATGTAGTGCGGAATCTCTTCAGCGTACTCGCTTTCTGCACCAGTGGTGTAGAGGTTGTCTGGATCAGCGCTTGGTGGGAGAATGCCTGCACCGATGTCGTCTTCGTCGGCAACTGGGTTCTCGCTCACTGGCTTTTCCGCTGCTTCCTCCGTCTTCTCCTCGCCTTCAACGTGCTCGTCTGGCAGCGTAGTGCCGCCGATTGAGCGAGCCACTTCACGAACAACCTCCGTTGGCACATTGCCGGGGAACGTGGAAAAGTCGTCCGCGCGTTCCACGTACGGGTTACCAATGTACAGCTTACCTCCTGGCTCGTCGAACAGCGGGTTTGGCTTGCCGTTCGAGAAGCGAAGCTTTCGGCTCAGGTCCACCGAGCACACACCGAGCAGCGGCTTGTAGAAACCACCGAGTAGCTGATCGTACACGCTGATGTTCAGGCGAGGCGCAAAAAGAGCATCGATCGGTAGCGTCACGGGGATCACGATACGCTCCAAGAAGTTCGGGTTGCGACCGCTTGGCTTGGACGATGGGTTCGTGAGCTTCGCGACGTTCGTCTTCGTGACCTCGCCAATCTCAAACTTGACAAACGGAGTGTTCACGGGCATGAAACCAAGTGGCTGAAGGCCACGGCATCCGAGCGCGATAACCTCGAGGAACTTCTCCTCCATCTGAGGTCGAATCGAGTCAGGCGGCTCGACGATCGCACCAGGGGTATCCTTCTTGACTAGGTCGAACGAAAGCAATAGCTCGCCTTCCGTGTCGCCCTCGTTCTGGTAGCAGATCGGGTACCACCTTGGGCGAGGAGGGCTGTACTCACCACTCGCACGCTTCTTGCTGTAGCTGGTGGACGTCATATGAGGGAAGTCTGTCAGGTTGAACTTGAGTCCACCGACGTAGTCATCGGCATCCCACTGGTCCCAGTCGTACACTTGCAACGAAACCTTCGGCAAGAACTCCTGGTCCTGAGGCAACTCGACGTCGAGCACGACCGTCTCGTAGAAGCAAGGGTCGCGAGTCGACATGCGCGTGCTGACCTTGCCCTCGGATCCGCCGCACGTGATCTTCACGTACGGGTCCAAGAGTCCGTTCGAGTCCGCCGCTGGGAGGCATCGACCCTGGAAGACGTGCACGAAGAGCGTGTACTTCATGTACGCCGCGGTCTTGAGCGAGTGCTCGCGCCACATGCGCGCCGTTTCCTTCTCAACCGAGTCCTCGAGGTTCGATGGCTCAAGACACAGGCTCATGAGGACGTTGCCCGTGAAATCGTGGTCCTTGAGGTCGTCCAGTACCGGGTCTTCCATGAGGTTCACCCACCGTGGCGCAGGGATGTCCTTAACGTCCTTGAGGTCGCCGCCATCGTGGAACAACTCTTTCGCACTGTAGCGCGCGTAGCAAATGTATCGCGACTCGCTCACCTGGTGGCGAACGAGGTGCACGAAAATGTCGGGAACCTGCTCAAGGTCGCTCGGGAACACGATCTCTGGGATGTCCAAGTACTGTTTCCACTGGCAGATGCCACCGAGGTTCTCGGCGCGCGTGCTCTTGACAGCGTGCTTGCCAACGGAGATGCGGATCGTCATGCGCGAGTTGCAGTTCCAACGCGTCTTACTTGCAAACTTTGGGATCTCCGTTCCGTAGAACAGAGCCGCGCGAAGCGTGTACTTGCGCGACGACGGGCGGTTCATCACGCTCATGAGGTTGCGTGTGTGCGGGCGGTCGTTCACCGACTTCGTGCCGTCCTCAACGCGCATCGACATCAATACGCGGCCACGGTACGTACTGGCACTGGCCGGGTGCTCGTTCATTAGCTTGCGCTCCTTGGACTCGATCACGTAGCCAACTGGTGGACCGTACAGGTTCGCCCACACAGACTTGAACTGGGTCGGGTACTTCTGCACGTGCGAGAACTGGAATGGACGCACGCCGTTGGCGACCAACTCGTCGTTCGTAAGGTCCCAGTCCCATACAGACACGAAGATGTTGTTACTCATGCACGGCAGCAGCACTGGGAACCAGAGCTCCTGGTGGAACTCAACGTTCAGGTTACCACTGCCCTTCACAGTCACCTTCTTCGTCTCGAGGATGTCTTGACCGGCAAAGTACACTCGCACGTACGCGTCGATACCTCCAGCACGAAGCATGCTCTTGTCCATATCGGGGAGGTCTTCGGCGAGGTACACAGTGACCACGAGGTAGTGCAGCGTCTGGCTGACACGTGGCGGAATAAGCACGAGCGAGTTGATGTCTTTCTTCGACGACACATCCTGGTCCATGATGCTCTTACTCTCCTCGCTCGGGTCGTGGAGCTTGAGCTTGTCACCTGGACCGAGCACCACGATCGACAGCAGGAGGTAGCCCTGGATGGAGTCACTGTTGTTCTTCGTGTTACCGACAAGCGCGACCCATTTGCGGTGGATCTCGTGGTCGGGCTGGAAGTACACGTACGGGATGTCGACGACGAAGAAACCAATCTGGTCGTCCAAGCGCGAGGTTCCATCCTTTCTCGCCAGGAAGCGCGGACCATCGGCATCGAGCACCGAGACCTTGATGCTGCCCTGTTGGACTGTGTCCTTGTCCAAGTTCTTGAAGTTGAAGTACAAGTACTCGTCAAAGACGCACGAGAGTTGCTTCTGCTTGACCATCGTGTGCTGACGCTGGCCAAGGCACTCAATCGCCACCACCGGGTCACACAGTCCGTTCGCATCCATGGGCTTGAGGTCACGCGCTTCGATCACACGAACGCGCACCTGATAGTCACCAGAGAGGAATTGGACGTCAGAGAGCTCCTGGAACATCTTCTGGTGCTCTTCCTCGCGCAGCTTCTTTTCCTCGGCGGTCTCTTTCTTCAGTGGGTCTTCGTCGCCATCGACGTCATCATCATCATCATCGTCGTCGTCGTCACCCACGCCAGCGTTCTCGTCCTCGCCAGCGCGGACATTCTCCTGGCTCCCGTCTTCATCAGGGCCGATGCTGCTGCCAATGTTGCGCAGTCCGCGGCTGTTCGGGATCACAGTCACATGATCGATCTCCCCCTGCTCGAGGCTCGCGATCTTACGGTCCAGGTACTGCGTCTCAATCGACAGGCAAATCTTGCCGCGGCCCAGGTTCATCTTGCGCGATGGCGTGATATCGCTGAATACGACGTCGTTGCCCTGGGTCTTCGCCTGGTGCTCGAGCGCGAGCCAGAAGATTTGCTTCCCTCCACCAAAGTGCTCGAGATACTCGTTCAGGTCGATGACACAGCGGCCAAGGAAGTCGTTCGAGATCAAGTCCGCGTCTTCAACCACGAGTTCCATCACCTGCGGTCCACCAGTCTTGTTGAGGTAAAAGTAGAAGCGCTGGCGCCAGCGCGGGTGCAGCGTCTGCTTCTGCGTGCGCGTGCGCTGCGACTGGTTCTTCGTGTAGTGGATCTTCACGAACGGGTCGCTGGACGCTTCGATACCCGAGCCATCGAGCGCCAGCAGTCCCTTGGCCTCCAAGATCGACACCACCAGGTAGTTGGCCTCCTTGGGAGGCTCGACTGAGGCGGTTGCATCCGCGTTGGACGTCGTCGTGACCGTCGTGGTCGTCGTCGCAACGCCCTCGGCAGTCGTCGTCGTCGTCACCGTCTCCTTGACGACTTCACTCATCACAGGGGCGATGACTGGCGCCGATGGTGACGCTCCAACGCGCTCTTCCGCGAGAAACGTTGGTTCGTAGCGCGCTTCGACCACGATCGTACCGAATTTCTATAGACAACAGAAGACAAAGACACAGTCCATTAGTTTTGTCTCGTTGTCCAGCGTCAAACTGCATCTGATCACAACATGAGGGTAGATAGGTTGCTTACCGCCTCGGATCCTTCTCCACGCGAAAGTGGCAACGTCAGCTCGGTCTGCGAAGTGTAAACAGTAAGAATACACACAACCAGTAAGCCACCAAACCGGCCAAGCGTCGCAGCCTTGGTCTTACAAGCCCTCCTATCGTACCGTCTCGTCAGCTGGGAGGTCCGCAATCGTGAGGAAGGTCTCACCAAGGAGCTCGTCCTTGACGTCGCTGAACGCGAACACTTTGAACTTGACGATGTCGCCCAGCGGCTTGCGCACGCCGAACTTGAACTCCTGGTTCCACTCGGGCGTCGTCGTCTGCGTCTTGGCAGCCGTGCGTAGCACCACTTCGCCGCAGCGAACCTGGCAGTCTGCTCAGTAGCAACAAGAGCGCACACGTGAGAAGGCCAATCCCCAAACAAAAGGTGGCGGCGTGCATCAGAACTGAAGGCAAGACATACAGGGGTCGACGGTGGCGGCCGCCGTCTCGGGTCCGCCGTGGCGCAAACCAACGTCCGCGGCCGAGCGTACGTTGAGCACCACGCGCGGCGTGATCACAGGCGCCATCCTCTGTCCTCTGCTCTCTGCTCTTGGTCCTTGTCGTCTCTCGCCTCTTCTTCTGTCGTGGCGAGGCGGGCGCAGATCGCAAAGTGGCGGATCTGAGTTTGCGGGCCGCGCACCAGCCCTTCAATCGGTATCCTCAAAACTCATCGATCCTTTTATACGAAGCCAAAGCACTCAAATAATGACCGCAAGCATAGATGTTAAAGCTGTAAATTACTATAGCTATATCGATCTTTGAGTAAGTAGTATCAGCTGTATGCTTTTGATGAATCTTTAGCCAATCAGCGCGCTAGAAATAAATGAGAAGAGAGATGGGTGGGTTCATCTCAAACAAATCACGTTCAAAAACCGAAAGCCCTGCAATAAGTGTGGCGCACTCCAAACTAATGTGGCACACACTATTTGGCGTGTACTGTTCATCAAGGGCCATTTCTTGCAGCCATTCTGCTCTTGTAGCCACTTTGCAGTCGCCAAACACTTCAGCGCTAGTAAACACATCGGAGCTCCGTGCGGAGAGCCCCATGCGGAGAGCCCTGGAAGAAGAAAGGTAGTGACTCGTGTGGATATTTATGATACTATTTTACAGAGGAGGCGTTTAGTAGGACCGCCAGGTCTAATGACTGTGGCGTAGGGCTACCATGAGTTGCTTCTTGCCGTCTGCCTTCTTGTAATCTTGTAGGGCCTCCTCGGTAGCTGACGCCTGCTTCTGCGCTTGAACAGCAGACCGCTTCTCTAGCTGGGCCTTGGTGTCCTGCTTGGCATTGTTCATCGCTATTCGAGCCTTCACTGTCAGCCATTGCGTTCGCCGGCGCGTACCACGTCGTGGCCTTAGCGAGCTCCTCTTCAGCGCGTGCGAGGATCTCGACGCACTTGACGTGGTCATTGGCCGACGCGAGGTCCTTGGGCGTGAGCGCCTTGCCGTTGG
>JAASGO010000873.1:0-13358 GCA_023334245.1 Globisporangium cederbergense | reverse complement strand
GCCGCTCGTGATCACGCCGTCCGCGACCATCTGGCCGCCGTAGCCAAGCACGCCGAGCATGCTCATCTTGACGGCAAAATCGACGCCGCCAAAGAACGAGGCGCTGGCAAGTGACCGCTTGCGGGCGAGTGCCAGCACCTCATCCACCTTGTTCTTGTGCACCTCGACCTCATGCTCCTCCTTGGCAAACCAGCGCACGGCGCGGATGTTGCTCAGCTTCTCCTCGGCAATCTTCGTGGCCTCGCTCAGCTGCTTCTGCACCTGGGTTGTCATTTTCTCAACGAATTCGCCGTACACGACTGCGCCGATCGCAATCGGAGGCACAATCGTGAGCATCACCATCGCGAGCTTAGGGCTCGTGGCGAGCAGCATCGTGATGCTCCCAACACCCTGTCCGACGCTGAAGAGGCCGTTCGCGACCTGGTCGCTCAGCACTTTCCCGATCAGCGTCGTGTCGGCGCTCAGGCGGTTCACGAGCTCGCCCGTTCGCGTCCTGTCAAAGAACCCTATCTCCTGCCTCACGATAGATCCGTAAGTATCCTGGCGCAGACGAGTCGAGATCCGCTCGCCAATCATCGTAATCATGTTATCACCATAGACGTCCGCGGCGAAACCTAACGCAAAGAGTCCGCCAAGACCCCCGATAGCATATGGTAAGGGAACACCAACGCCATCTGCAGTCATGACAACGTCGATCACCTTCCCCATTCCCAGTGGGACGCTCAAATGGACGACCGACGACACTGCGAGCGCTGCGAGACTCAGCGTCAGCTGGTGTTTCTCGGGCTTGTAGAGGTTCACCACGCGCTTCAGCTGACCAAGTCTGCTGGGGATGTTAGTAGTGGCTGGATCATCGTTCGCTGCTGACTCCACGTCGTCCTTGGAGTTGTCGTCTCGGATGCTCGTTGTATATGGAGACAGTGTGGTTCCTGCACGGTATATCGTCTGACGAGCGAGCCGCATGCCTCGTATTGCCATTGGATGTCCACGGGGCCTGTCATTCATGAGTTCGCACGTGCAATAAGTAAGATGGCAATCGAGCGCCAGCGAGCTCAGTACTGATTATGATATAATCTATAGCAAGTACCTACGCACCGTAACAGGCAGCGCAGCATGGCGCTCTTGCAGTCGCGCGACGTGCCTGGACGCCGCGATGACAGTCTGCAAATGGCATCTCCGTCGTTCCTTGTCAGATGATACCGTGAATATCAAACCTGCTAAGTGCGATTCAACCAGTCCTGGATGGTCTGATTAGTCCCCAGCAGTGCATAGCCGCTCCCGTAGAAGGAGGCTGTCGATGAAAAAATACTAAACCTGAAGACCTCACAAGTCAATCCACATTGCCCGCCGCCTACCTTCCTCGGTCTCCAGAGTCGTTGATCTGTATATCTCTTGTCTGTCACGATCCGCCTTGAAGCATGCTCTGCATTCGTCACGCAAATCTCGCTTTTTGTTAAGGACATCTCACAAATCTTCCTGATATACTTACATTCTATGAATCTCCTTCGATGTCCGGGTCGACTGAGGTCCGAGTCTCGGCGGTTGTTGTCAGGTTCTCCAGCGACATCTTGTTTATCGTTGCTGTTATTGTCACCTCGCTCGATGATGCAGTTGAAGTCGATGAGCTCATGATAGTTGTCATGCTTGTCACTCGTGCTGCTGCTACTGGCACTACTGGCGGTGGCGGAATCTTGAGACGCAAGCGGCTCTTCGCGAGCTTCCCTTTTCCCATGCGCTCGGGCCACTTCTCCTCGCAGAAAGCACGGGTTGCATCCAGAAGGAACTTCCACTGCGCACTGCTCACATCGACCGGGCTCGACACTGCGCTAGCCTCAAACAAGTAAACCTTTAGCCTCTCCGTGACTGCCTTCAAGTCATCCGCGATGCTTGGCTCGCCGTCATAGCTATTTGGTGGAATTGGGAAATCGCCTGGGAACTCGACAGCTCCCAGGAGAAACAGGTACACGACCAGCAGCTCTCCACGCTGAAGCAGCTCTTGGTGGTTGTCCATTACTGAAGCAAGACGATGGTGCGAGTCGACAATGTCCAAGTAGTAGGTGTACGTCTTCGCGAGAAGTTTCAGTAGTGCAGCGGTGCGCTGCTGCCGTGCAGTAGTCTGTACGTTGTCTTCGTGCTCGTCCTCTTGGTGCAACAACGCAGCAAGCGAAGTTTTCGCTTGCACCTTCTCCAAGCAGAATCGTTGGATCCGCGTGCGCAGCAAGTTTCCTCTCGACTGCAGCGTCAATCCCAGCATCTCGTCGATCACGTCATGCTCTTCTTTGCAAGCCAGCACCCACGTGCCAACCTCCTTGATCTTCCCATACGCACCGCTTTCCTCCAGCAGTCGGATGTAGAAATGCCAGTACTTGAGGCGGTAGCGATCGTACTTCATCTGCCGCTGGTTCAGCTCGTCAAACTTCTTCGCAGTCGGGACGTGCTCAGACAGCCAGATTGCGACGATCTGAGGGCGTTTCTTGTCGAAGAGCGGCGTGAGTTCTTTCAGTGCGCGCTCGGCAGCCACCGCATCTCGAGAAGCGCCAGGTGGCGCCAAGCGCTCATTTAGCGCTGAGAGTAGAGCTTGAGCTTGTGCATCCTTGCTTGTCTTCAGCGATGCATGGACAAACTCGTCCATGCGATGCACTCCTTGTGCTAGCACGTAGCGAGACGGATGAAAGTAGCGGTCTTCGCTCGGGATCGACTCCAACGCGTCAATTACGTTCAGGAACAGCCATCCGCGAGCAACGTGAAGGGCGAGCTCATTCTTCTTGCTCCGCCCTGGTTTCGCCTTGTCGAGCAGCTTGAAAACGTCTTCCTTCGTGATCTTCACAGGCTCACCCCCCTTCGCACCCTTCGAAGCCTCCTCCTTTGTTTTCTTCTTCGCATCTTCTGCGGAGCGGCTTGCTGACGACTCGTTGCCGGTGTCGTTGCCACTTTCGTCCTCGCTCTCCTCCTCCTCTCCTTCTTCAAAGTAATGCTCACACACCAAACGCAGGTCTTCAACGCGCGCTGGCTGCTGAAGCACCACTTCCATTCGCATCGCCTGCAGAGCGTAGAACGCGTGGACAAGGGCGTGCTCCATCTCTCCGTCTTCGTGAGCTTTCTCTGCCATCGCGAAGTAGTCCACGATCGCTTTCGGGGTGATCTGCTCAACTTCACGCGAAGTCTCTCCATCGCCGAGCTCCATGTGTTTCTGCTCACGGCGCAGCTGCTTCTTCAGCGTCTTCCCGCACATGAAACTCAGTCGGAAGCGCACTTCTTCGGCGTCTTCAGCATCCTCACAGACATCTAGGCCCTTTCGAAAGTACGAGAGCGCTTTCGTTGCCAGTCGCAGGTACATCGCATCGGGGAACGGCTGTCCCGGGACTTGATTCAGCACAGAGAACTCCTGTAGCACGTTGTACAACAACAGGCCGCACTCTTCGTTGCTCTCGATCACAATGCTCCGCAGCTCCTCAATCTCCTCCTCATCGTTGTCTGCATCTTCATCTTCCTTCTGCTGCTTTTTGCCGCGAGTCTTCTTCTCTTTGCTCTTCATCTCCCTCGCCTCAAGTTTCTTCTTGAGCGACTCTTCTGCCAAATGTGCTGCCATTGCGAAGCACCGTCGCGCAAACTCAATTACCTGGACTATGTAGTAAATTGTGTACTCCTCCATTGAGAAGAGCTGCGCGCATTCTTCCGGTGTTGCTTCACCTTTCACTTCGCTTGCCACGCGTCCAACTGGCACACGAAACTCGTCCTGCTCAGCCGGCTCCTTGTCGTCCCACTGCTTCATCTTGTCGAAAAGACTCATTCCCAGCACGATCTCGTTAAACGTGAGCTTGTCGCTCGGAGACGCAGCTTTCGCTTCTTGAGCTGTGTCTTTCTGAACCAACCCCAGCGATGACAGCGTCGAGGCGTACTTGTGGAGCGCTGTGATCTTCCGTTTTCTTCCCAAGATGACCGCACAGGCGTCTGAGGTGGCGTGGTAGAGCTCCTTCATCGTCTTTCCTAGTCGAATCCATGACTTGACGCGTCCGGGGCAATAATACAGCACGTCGATCATCAAGTACGCGACGCGCTCCTTCACGCGGGTCTCCATATCTGCCAGTTCAGTTGCATTTCCGCGCCGACGAGCTCGTGATAAAATGAAGTTCTCACCCAGAAGGTACCACAGATGATCGAGTGGTGCGTGGAAACCGCTCTCGTCCGCTTCACTTGAAGCTTGGATGCTGCTGTCAACCACAGGAAACTGACTATCCCACTCCAGCAGATTCGAGGGCGTGAGGAACGACTGCAGTTCTTTTGGATGAAGTCGTGCTTGAGCGTGCTCCATGGAGTGGGTCTCTTTGAGTGCATCACTGATTGCGCATAGCAACTTCAGGTTCTCCCTCTTCTGACTGTTGTTCTTCGGTGGTCTCGACAGCAGAATCGGGACAGCAAACTGGGCAAGCCGCATCGCTTTCGATCGCTTTGTCCGGGTATTCGACAGGAGCAGCGCGAAGCTGTTGCCAGTCTTGTGGTCTTCGTAGCCTGGCAAGATTTGCATGTCGTACATGCAATGGTAGCACTGGGCCAGCTCCTTGTTGAAAAGCGAGTCTTCATCGTCGTCGTCGTTTTCGGAATCGGCCAGATTGTCACTGGATTTCCCTTTACTTTTGTCTCGAGCAGTATTTGCATCTGTGTACTTGCTCAGAGCCCAGACGCTCGTCTCCAGAAAGCATGATCCTTCTGATGCTGCTCCAAGCGCACCGTTCACGCCTGTATAGTAGCTGCGACCGCAGATTCCGTATTGCCCCATCCGGTTGTGCAAGAGTGAGACCAGGTCTGCCAAAGTCTTGCGAGATTCGTCAATGTTTTCGCCTAGTGAGGCACAGCAGAGAAGCAGAAACAGAATTGCCACATTCCCAAACAGCAGCCGCGCCGTCTTGTCTTCTCGTCGAGAGATAATTTCTTCTTCTTCTTTCATCATCGTGCGGCAATGGAGCATCAGGACGCTTCTCTTGTGCGCATCCATGTCTGCTGCCGCCGACAGCTCACTGTAGCGCAGGGACCAGTTCAGGAATCGCAGCAGCTCGATTAACAAAGCACGAACTCGATCACGTCTTGACTGCTTCTTCTTGTTCACGGGCGATGGAAGCTTGGCGAATAGATCCCGGAAGTTGGCTTCATCAAAAGAGCGAATTGTGTGGAACGTCTTCGCAACCGCCTCGATCACCATCGAATACTCCCTTGTGCGCTCGCTTTTCTTGTCGTTCAGATCAGCCTTCTCGCTTCGAATCACCATTGCACAGATAGACTGGAACACTTCTTTCGGTGCGTCGAACAGGAGCAGGATTGACGGCTTCAAACAGTTCAGGCAGCATGCCTGCAGCAATTGCTGATAGCTGTCGCTGACCGTGCGCTCCGACACGTTGGCTTCTAGCTGGCTCATGATGAACTTGATAGCATTCAGCCCGCTCTCTAGGATATGCTCAGGGTGAAGTGCTCCGCTGATTTCTTCAATCTTATCGAGGTCGTCGATAAACCTTGTCACATGGAATAGCAGCGTGACCAGGAACAGCAGCGCGTCGTCAGCAGAGTGCGTCGAGCTCTTGGCGAATGATTCTGTCAGGATATCAATCAAACGGCGGTCTTCATTTTCCGACACTGACTCCGAAAACTCGAACTCTCGAAGAAGATCCACGAGTCGTGGTTGTTGCTTGGCTGGAAAGAAATGCCCCAACAAGAGCGAAACTGCTCGGTCATAGTTCTCCGCAGCAAAGCAGCGTCGCGCTTCAGAGCAGACGTCCGAGTACTGGAGACCAGAAATCTTCTCTGCAAGGATTTCCAAAGAAATCTCGTTGTCGACCTTTTGGTTTGGGAGGAAGATCGTCGCTCCTGTGGAGATGTCGTCGTCACATTGACCTGCCAGAATCGCTTCTTGACACTTAACGAAGTACTCCTTTGCGATAGTGGCTCGTCCACAGCGTTCGTGCATGCGCGCAAGCAACCAAAACAAACGCACCAGTCCAGTACTCACTGTCTCGATGTACTCGTCCGATCCGTCGATTTCATCAGCCCAGCAGAGTTCTAGCAGGAGGCTGTCAGCAGTCGCAATGAGTGCGAGAAGACGCTGGCGCTGCTTCTTTCGTTGCTTGCCATGTGCAGGTTGCCGGATCAGCTTGTCAAACTTGAGCTCCAGCAAGAACAGCTTTGCGCGTGGAGTGAGTCCATTTTGTGGTGTAATCGTTGCAAGCCCGACCGTTCCTTGAGGTTGCTTCTGGCGTCCGTCCAAGCCGCCGCCGATGAGTTTCTCAGCCCAGAAGCAGATCGCATGAATCTCGTCGTCGCCGGCCACGAGCCTCATGTGAGCCCACTCCCCACACTGGTTCAGATATTTTCTCAGCAGTGTAATTGCGCCAGGCGATTGGCCGGAGATCCGCGAGACAAACTCTGCGATTTGGAGCTTTGAAAGTTTCACTACCTTGTCGCCCTCAATCAAGCTGTCGTCTTGACTCTTCCTTGAAAGTCCACCAGAGTTAGCGCTACCGTTGCTCAGCTCTTGGCCGACTGCGTCTCTCCCTGCCACCATGAACAGGTCGAACTCGTGCAGAGGATTGTTCGATTGATCGCAGATCTGGAATTTCGAACCCGTGAGCTTGAGAGCGAACTGCTGAGACCAGCTCGCGAGCTTCTCTGGTGCCTTCTCGGTTCCATTTGCCAGCTGTCGACTCCAGGACTCGGATAAGAACGCCTGAAGTCGATATGCCAAGTTCTTCTCGAGCGCGATTTTTACTGCTGCTGCATGCTCTTCACGTAGACGCTCTTCGTGACGACGGGATTTTCGTCTCGCTGGCTGAGGCTCATCGAGCTCGCTCGTTGCCATCCCGCTATCCTGGGTGTCATTGTCGCTTGGAACGATGCCAGCAGCTGACTCCAATGCAGCGAACGATGCTGATCGCTTCTTCTTCTTCGACTGGCGCCCTCCACATTGTTCTGTTGCCTCAGCTTGGCTTCCAGGAGGTTCAGCCGTATTTGCCTCGCCATTCACCTCATCATCTCCGTCAACATCAACAATCTCCACTTCTTTCTCAACCGCTGGAGCCACTGCGACAGCTACATCCTCCAAATCTGTGCTCTCTTCGAAATCCGTGACTGTGATCTTGACGTTCGCATGCGCCACAGTCTGCTTGCTCTCGCTGCTTGCGTCTTCAAACACTTGAAGTAACAACTTTCCAAGGTTCTGCCACGAGTTTCTCTCCAGGAGGTACTCCACAGGCTGCGAACTCTGAGTCAGAGTTTGCTGGATATCACCATAGAGCACCCGCCGCTTCTTCAACGCATCAGCGGCAATGCTCTCCAAGTGAGCTAGTCCCTTTCGCGCTCGCTTCATCAGCTTCACTTCTCGAGGTTCAAGGGCTTTCGCCTGACTGGATCCCACACGGCGCACTTGCACTTTGCTGCTGAGTTTCTCCCCGATATCGTCACTACCAGCAGTGGATTTGGACAAAGCAATCAGCTTCAAATCCAGGAGTCGAATCGACGGGCACTGCGGGTCGCGCTCTCGAACGTGGCTGGCGATGCGCTCGTATTCTTCGTAGTCACCGATCTTAAACAGCACTTCACACAAAGTCTGCACCAGTGGCCAGTACGAGCCGTCAACCTGGAATCCTTCTTCCAGCATCCTGCGCGCGAGCCACAACCTACACAGGAAATGACATTCAAGCATTAGTGCAACCGCACGCAAATGGATAGCCTGCAATTGCGCAACGCACCTTCCGGTTTCCACTGCAGCCTTCCCCATTTGGTACCACACGACCACGTCCGTACCGTCAAGCTCGAGAGCCTGATTGATTAAAAATATGATCACCACAGATGAGCAACATTTCAACGCCACTACGACTCGCAGCTGGATGGAAGAACACACTTACATTCGCGAAATACTGCAGCGCGACTTCATATGCGCGCGCTTCAAACTCTAGCATTGCCAGGTTCTTCTGGCACAAATACTGCAGGCGCGGGCTCAGCGCTGGGTCTCCCTGTCGTGCACATGCAAAGAAAATTAACAACGAATTGCACACGTCGATATCACGAGGAGGGTCATTAGAACATGCTCATACTCGCAATCACACCAGACAATCGCATGGGATCTTACCTCAATGAGTGTCAAGTAGATCTCTCGAGCATCTTGGACCTAGTCACAATGTATAGAAGTAAATAGCATATCATCAGATATTACATCTAGAAATGCTCATGCGCGCGCCATCAACCAGCGTGCGCACTCTGCCGTTATCACTCACTTGCTTCTGCTGCTGGAAGCGCAGCGCTTGCTCGTAGAGCGACGTGTTCTGCGCGTCCTGCGCTTCTTCCGTCGCACGCCCAAGTGCCCCCGCGCGGCCCACGTCGCGCTCGCCCGCGTTCAGCGCCGCCCACGACGCCATCTCCTTCGATTCGCGCGCTCTTTTGCTGTTTTGGCTCACTTCCTTTTCGGCATTCACATTCTAACCAATCCGAGCTCTTTGATCTGATTATTAACCAATCATCATCAAGCCTGCTTCCAGGCAAAATCAACAACTTGCGTTTTTGGGCCAAGACGAAAATGCGTCACGACGTACGCCACAAATCAAAAGCGACCCAACCGTGTGAATGACAAGCTTCTCTCTCTTCTCTTCTCTTATTCTCCACCTATACGCGACCTGTATGTGCGTCGCGATAATAAGCTAAGCTATTCACTGCTTGGCGGGCAAGACCGCAGTCGCAGCCACATCGTCCTTCTCGAGTGTGACGTCGCTGATCGGGCGCTTGCGCTGGCGCGCCACCTTCTCGTTGAGCGGCGCGAGCTCGCGGTTAATCGACAAGCTCTTGGCGAGCAGGAAGGCGACTTCCATACTCTGCGAGTAGTTGAGGCGCGGGTCGCAGTAGCTCGTGTAGCGCAGCGGCAGGTCCACCTCGTTGATGCCCTCGGGCCCGCCGATGCACTCGGTCACGTTCTCGCCCGTGAGCTCAAAGTGCACCCCACCGAGATTCGAGCCGGCGCGGCGGTGGATCTCGATCGTCTGCTTGAGCTCCCCGAAGATGCGGTCAAACGGCCGCGTCTTGTAGCCGTTCTCGGCTGTGATCGTGTTGCCGTGGCACGGGTCGCACGCCCAGATGACCTTGAGCCCCGCCGCCTTGACCGCCGCGATGTGTTGTGGCAGCGACTCGGACACCTTGGCGTTGCCGTAGCGCGTGATGAGCGTGATCTTGCCCGGGTTCTGCTCCGGGTCGCGCCAGAGCTTGCGGATCAGTGGCACGAGCTCGTCGGCCTTCATGCTCGGGCCCACCTTGATACCGATCGGGTTCTCAATGCCACGGAAGTACTCGATGTGCGCGTGGTCGAGCTGGCGCGTGCGGTCACCGATCCACAAAAAGTCCGTGCCGACGTTGTAGAACTTGCCGTCCACCTCGCGCGTCATGGTCTCCTCGTAGCCGAGCTCCAGACCTTCGTGCGAGATGAAGAGGTCGACGGTCTTCAGGTGGTTGTCCGAGCCTACGCCGCACATGTGCACAAAGTGCAGGCTGTCAGTGATCTGCTGCACCATGTGCTGGTACTCCTCGCGGCGCGTGGACGTCTGCACAAAGTCCAGGTCCCACTTGCCGGCATCGTGGATGTCGGCGAAACCAGAGTCCACAAGCAGGCGGCCGTAGTTGAGTGTTGCGGCGCTGTGGAAGTAACCCTCGAGTAGGCGACTCGGGTCCGGCATGCGGTTCTCCTTTTCATAGCCGTTGATGTTCTCGCCACGGAAGCTCGGCACCACGTCTGCATAATGCACAAGTGAACATCAAGCGTTAAAGTTGCATGATAAAATATCTGTAGCTCTCTTTATGCAGCAAACGTACCGCCGTCGAGGATCTCGGTGTCGCTCGAGCGCGGCTTGGCGAACTGGCCCGCCATGCGCGCGACGCGCACCGTGGGGATACGCGCACCCCAGACGAGCACGAGGCTCATCTGGATCATGATCTTGAGCTTCTTCTCGATCAGCTCCGGCTGGCAGTCCTGGAAGCGCTCGGCGCAGTCGCCGCCCTGCAGCAGGAAGCGCTTGCCGTCTGCCACCTCCGCGAGCTGCTCTTTCAGCGTCTCGATCTCCTTCACCGACACCAGGCCAGGGAGCGTGCGCACTGCAGCCACATCACAATACAGCAGCATGTCAGCCAGTCACTCAATGTGTGAACACACTCACACACACAGGTCAATAGCATCCACCGCCGCACGTACGCTTGTCGTGCACTTTGTTGAGCGCCGCCTCGTCCGGGTACGGCGCCTGCTGTTTGATGGGCAGCTTTCTCCACGACGAAGGCGTCCAGCCGTCTGCGCTGCTGCCGTTGCTCTTGCTCGTACCGTTCGTCGCCATGTTGATACTGCTGTGTGAAGGGAGCTCTTGAGTCTCGGGAGCAGTTCGTCGTCTGCCGCGCGTTGCTCAGTCTGTTCAGATTCAGCCTACTCGGCCTTGACACCAGTGAGAGTGGCTTCTCTATAAATTTATTTTGCGATCGGAAACAAAAGCGCTGAGAAACCTAGTTTTTATTTGTAAAAGTGCCTTTAAAACCTGGATCTTACGAAGGCGATTTAAAATAAATTAGCAAAAATTTAGAGCAAAACCTACCATGTGTGCTGCTAAAACGATAGGGAATGGGGCTTTTGTATCGGAATCTCTGTTTGAAGTGTAATGCATTTAACTTTGGTCTCGCAACTATACAGTACACGTCAAAACTTAAGGACAGCAGCATTTTTTTGAAAGATGTGGAGATTTTTTCGAGTTTTGTATTTGCGGACGAACTTTTAGTGTATTGGAGAACGCCATTGGAACACTCTCGTGGTGAAATTGCAGCTCGACTTGACTTCTTAGAGCCACAAGAATAACAGATATAAATTTAAAGAGGATAAAAAAATGATAGGGACAGTGCAAGATTAAGCTATTTGGAGTGTGATTATGTGATGCTACTGGCTTGTAATAGACCTGCAAGTAACAGTAAGCATTACTCTCGCCACGGGCATTGTCCATTTAGTCGTGGGGCATCAAGACGATGGGCAAAGCCCCAGGGCTGATGAAACTGCAGCAAGGCAAAATTCTAGCGTATACAAACACCAAGGTGTTGATCCGAGACATTGCCAAGGCTGTTGGAAGATTCAAAACTGTTGTGCATACGTTTCTGAAGAACCCTGACGTGTATGGCACAAAGAAGAGCTCAGGAAGACCTCGCCAGTTGAAGACCCACGACCTCACCCGTTTGAAGCGTTACGCTGCTACCAAAGTGTTCACCGCCCATCAGCTTCACCAGGAGCTTGGAATTGATGCAAGCGTTCGCACAGTCCAGTGTGAACTTCAGCAGTGCGACAACCCCATTTACCTAAAAGCCAACAAGTCTCCATGCATGACGAACATGCACAAGAAGTAGCAGGCCAAGTGGGCGGAGCGCCAGATCCGCCAACACATCGACCGAAGCCGTGCGGTGTTCTCGGATGAGAAGAAGTTCAACTTAGATGGCCCAGGCGGCTGCAAGTACTACTGGCACAACTTGCGCAACGAAAAGAAGGTGATATGGAGCCGCCATTCCGATGGTGGATCAGTCGTAGTGCGGAGTAGAATATCACTGCTTGAAAAGACTCGGTTTGCCTTTCTCAAGGGAAACCAGGACGCGTTTGACTACCAGCAAACGCCCACGGGCCACCTTTTTGAATTCACCGACAATGTTCATGACGGTGACTACGTTTTCCAGCACGATAATGCGAGCATCCATCGAGCCAACGCGACCAAGTCCTTTATTGCTGATCTCAACGAAGATTGGCACCTTCACGTCAAAGAGCTCGTGAACCTTCAATCCATTGCCTTCCATCTGAGCCCGGTCGACCACCACGCGGACGGCAACGTTCCGGTTACGATGAGCTTTGACCAGTGCCTTTGCAAGTTTTCCATGAGTTAGCGCATACATGCTCAGGTCGATGGTGCTCTCTGCGCCGTCCATCAATCCAATTAGTCTGTTGAGATGCGCTTCCGACTCGTCGACGTCGGGAAAGACGAGTATTTCGAATAGCGATCTGGCCTCGACGATCTCGATCTGAACAAGCTTGTTGAGTGCGAGTCGATCTCTCAGTAGTGCTGCACTTGCGTCGTCCCCGTTGTCGTAGACGATGTCAGCGAGCAGGAACCTGCGATGCTCTTGCTCACGCGACAAACTCCTTCCCAGAGTGTCAAACTTCACTTACAGGATGGCGGCGGCTGTTACCACGCGTAAGTCGACCTTGAACACTAGGAACCGAGCGTGCCTTTTAACCTCCTTGGAGAGCACTTGACACTCCACGACCGCGACGTCGCCACACACTCGCTTAGCCGCTGGGGCCACAGTAGGATCCGCTCGGCACTTCAATCTTAGGCGGGTGTCACGTTCCTTGGGTGCCAAGAATAGTGTGGTGTTAACAGCGGGCTTGCGAGCCATAGGAGAAACTGATACTAATTTACGCTCCGATGGTGTGCCAGCTACGCACTTGTGCGCTGAGCGTAGAGCCTAACTCTCTCGGAGTGCCTTTTGTAATGAGACGCTCCACACCACACGTCAATGCAAGATGCACACCACTCTCCGAAGCGCGATCCGCGAGAGGGCGGTCGCTCAAAGGCACGGCTAAGCGCGTCCACATCATAGGCAGATACTGGTGAAGAGGATAGTGCGGAGCGGGCCACAGCGTGCGAGTGCTGTGCGTGCCGCTCAAAGACTGGAAGCGCGCGCAGCTGGAGAAGAAGCTCCCTTCCTCCGCCTCTTCAACCATCGGCACGGTCACCATCTGCGGCGGCGGCAACGGCGCGCACGTGACAGCCGCGTACCTGGTGTCCAAGGGCGTGCGTGTGCAGGTACTGACGCGCCAGCCCCACAAGTGGGGCGACCGCATTGAGGTCACGACGCAGGGAAGCAGCTGGAAGAGCAGGGCACGATCGCGGGCGTGCTGCAGGTCGTGCCAAGCATGTTATCCCGCAGTCCGACGTAGTCATTGTCGCCGCGACCGGGAATGGGCATCGTTCGAGCAGAGTGGGACATGCGCCTCGTCTGAGCAGAGTGGGTCACGCCCAACGCATCGGCCATGCGCTGTATAGTAAAGGCGGGTCGCGCTACGAGCACGAGGAAGGCTATAAGCACCATGTCGACGGTGATGGAGCGATAGGGGTGTTGCGGCATCTTTCTCGTTCTTGCGTCTGTCGTAACGCGGAACTGCTTTTTAAATTAGATCCTCCTTTTCCAAGAGAAGCAAACGACACAATCGGAAACCTGTGAAAAGGAATGCCAATATTGTCTCGTCTTTGGATGACACGCGATTTTGGTCGCGTTTGCTGTTTGAGTGGCACGCCTGTGAGACTTTATGCTCATTTTCT
>JAASGO010000872.1:0-13364 GCA_023334245.1 Globisporangium cederbergense | reverse complement strand
GGACCAGCTGGCGTTCGCCGAGGACAAGGGCAAACCCATCATGCCCATCCTGCTTAATGACATGGAGATCGGCCTGGACAAACACTATACGCTCTCGCGCGGCGAGCTCTTCCACTTCACGCCCGAGCTCGGCTTCAACGCGAGCTTCACGAGCCTGCTGGCGCACGTGCGGCAGCACGTGCCAATTGTGGCGTCAGGGCGCGCATCAACTTTGTTTGGCACTTCTAGTAGCGGTGCTAACGATCAGCGCGGCTCGAGTCTTATGAATGGCAGCAACAACAGCTACAGCAATCCGTCGTCGTTCTTCGTGGTCTCGCAGGTGCCGGAGCTCACGCGCACGCTCGTGAGGAGCAACACGGCACCCATATCCTTGGGAGCGTATGTAGTGTAGAGTCACCACCAGTGAATAAGTTATAAAGGACGTCAATGGACTGATACGTGTGAGCCATTGCTTTTTGTTTTGGCATTGCTCTGTAGACGAAGCCATCTGAGACGAGTGACGTCATATGATGTGCATGCGATTCGCAATCCTGAGTCGTTCCTGTTCGCTTCCTTTACAAATCTCAAGTTGAATGATGTCCAACACACTCTATTTTTGGACTTCAACATGGATGAAAGACGACCTCGGCGCGTCACGCTTTCATCTACAGTCACTAGCTTCAATATGAAATATCTAACTAAAATTATAAAATAAAGTAAACTATTTTATAGAAATTCTTGTGATGTTAAATTAGCCTTAATTCAAATATAACATATATAAGATGTGAAATACTATTTAATGTCACTTAATATATTTGTTTTTCATAATTATACAATAGCTGTACAACATGTATCCGCTAAAGTGCGATGGCTGAGGTTCACACAGCAAGCTCGCCATCAGAATTGCAATAGAGCCCGAAGAGAGACGAGGACGAGGACGAGCGAGTATGAGCGACGAAGTGGAGCGCGAGCAGGCGCCAATGAGCCCCACGGACGTCACGAAGAAGTCGCCGATTGCTGAGCGCGGGTTGCGTACGTTCATATAGCTATTTGAGTGACTGTATTGTGACTGGCTGATTGAACGACTGGTTGATTAATTGTGCGAGATGGATGGATGGAATGAACAGTGTGGACGCCGTCGAAGGAGATCCTGGAGACATCGCACTGGACGCGCTTCACGCAGTTTGTCAACAAGCAGCACAGGTGTGTGCGTGGTTCCTGATAGTATGGTGGACGGTGGCTGGTGTTGAGTGCTAACATGGTCGTGTCCATGTGGGTATCTGCTGTATAGCTTGTCGCTCTCCAAGCCGGATGAGCTCTGGACGTGGTCAGTCGAGCACCTCGAGGAGTTCTGGGACGCGGTATGGTCGCTATGTCTAATGCGTATTTGTGAGTGGTATGGATGGGATGTGCTAATGTCATCTTTGCTTTCGCATACTGCAGTGCTGGAAGTACACGGGCATGATCTCCTCGGCACCGTACACGAAGGTGATCGACAACGCGTCGAAGATGCCTGGTGCCAAGTTCTTCCCGGGCGCGCGTCTCAACTTTGCTGAGAACTTGCTGCGCTTCCGCGACGATCACCCAGCGATCGTGTTCAAGGCCGAGACGAGCAACGCGGAGACCGTGATCACGTACAAAGAGCTCTACGCGCGCGTGGCGCAACTCTCGGCGCGGCTCGCGGAGCTCGGCGTCGTTCCCGGAGACCGCGTCGTGGCCTACACGCCTAACATCCCCGAGACGATCATCGCGATGCTCGCGGCCACAAGCCTCGGCGCCATCTGGTCGAGCTGCTCGCCGGACTTTGGCTCGCAGGGCGTGCTCGACCGCTTCGCCCAGGTAATGCCTTGTTTCGTAGTGGTAGCAAAGCACCCATGACCAACCATCTCACTCACCATGTGTCTACTAATATGTATACAGATCACGCCCAAGGTGGTGTTCGCGACCGACGGGTACTTTTACAAGGGCAGCCGTGTGGACACGCTTCCGCAGCTGCGCGAGATCATGAGCCAGCTGCCGTGTGTGGAGAAGGTGGTCGTGTTTCGCTTCACGATCGCGCCCAGTCACGACCTGGACCTATCTAAGGTCGCCAAGAACGCCGTTTACTACGACCAGTTCCTGCGCGAGTCGTCCAGTGCCACTTCCAAGGAGGAGATTGACTTCGCACAGCTGCCGTTCGACCACCCGGTCTACGTCATGTACAGCAGCGGCACGACGGGCCTCCCAAAGTGCCTCGTGCAGGGCCCCGGCGTACTGCTCAACCACATGAAGGAGCATGTGATCGTACGTACCTTTGGCTGTGCTGCCATCACCGTTGAGCTCTTATTGGTTGGTGGCTGATGTGTTGTGTGTGGCTTCGAACAGCACTTGAACATCTCGCGCCAAGACAAGGTGTTCTACTACACCACCACTGGGTATGTCTTCGCCATGCTCTGTGCGGCTCGGAGGCTCATGGCCTGACGTCGTCATGTTCTTCTGTGTTGTTGTTGTGCAGCTGGATGATGTGGAATTGGCTCGTGAGCGTGCTGAGTGCCGGCGCAACGGTCGTGATCTTCGACGGCAACCCGCTGTACCCGTCGCCGAGCGTGCTCTGGGAGTATGCGCAGAATGTGGGCGTGACGGTCTTTGGCACGAGTGCGCGCTACCTGGCGGCGGTCATGGACGCGGGCTGCAAGCCTGGCAAGCAGTTCGACCTCTCCAAGCTGCGTCTGATCGCGTCCACCGGTTCGCCTGCGAGCACCAACATCTTCAAGGTTGGCTTGTGTTGTATTTGGCATTATTGGGTTTGGACTTGTGACTGTGTGTTGAAACTGAAGTTTGGCTGTTTGTGTGTGGCAGTTTGTGTACAATGACATCAAGAGCGACGTGCAGTTCGCCTCCATCAGTGGCGGCACCGACCTCAACGGATGCTTCGCGCTAGGTTGCACCAACCTGTCAGGTACACTGCCATTCTTAATGAGCCAAACGCTTTCCATTGGTTCCTCTCATCTTATAATTTGGTTACCCTATCGCTGTAGTGTACGATGGTGAGCTCCAGGTGCGCGGTCTCGGCCTCGACGTTCATATCTACAACGACGACGGGAAGGAGGTGTTCCAGGAGCAGGGCGAGCTGATCTGCGGCAAACCATTCCCGTCCATGCCGCTCTACTTCTGGAACGACAGCGATGGAACCAAGTACTTTGGCGCATGTACGTCATTGCTCATCAATGTTCTGGGACGTTCGAAAGGCGTGCTAATGCTTGACGGATGCCCTCGCTTATTACTGCGCAGACTTTGACACATTTCCCAACATCTGGCGACACGGCGACTTCGCCGAGGTGACGAAGAGCGGCGGCGTGGTGATCTACGGTCGCTCAGACGCGACGCTCAAACCGGGCGGCGTGCGCATCGGCACGGCCGACATCTACAAGATCATGGAAGCCATGGACGAGATCGCGGACTCGGTGGTCATTGGGCAGAACTACACGCTGAACGATGGTACGCCGGATGTGCGCATCGTGCTCTTCGTGGTCATGACCGAGGGTGTTGAGTGCACGCCCGAGTTCAAGAAGAAGGTGACGAAGCAAATCCGCGAGCAGGCGTCGCCGCGCCACATGCCTGGGCTCATCGCGGCGTGCCCCGAGATCCCGTACACGGTGAGCGGCAAGAAGGTGGAGCTCACGGTCAAGAAGATCATCGACGGCCACGCGGTCACGAACAAGAGCGCACTGCGCAACCCGGAGAGTCTGCCGTGGTTCGAGGCCTTCGCTGCTTCCCTGAAGAGTATTCAGTAAGGCAAGTGACCTTAGGTTTCAGAAAAACTATGAGACGATGGAGCTGCGTTCAATTGCATCCACTAGCGAGGGGAGGTGTCAGAGAAGCTGCTAATAAAGTTGTCATGATGAGCAGAGAGTAGCAGTAACTAAGCAATCAAATTACCTAGTTGCCAACCTATTGAGACATAGGCTGCTGAGTTTGCTTCAGACCCTGGAAGAAGGCGTTAAAGTGGTTATAAATGTCCTCGCCCGAGCTCCACGGGACAACCTTCGCCTGCACTTTCTCGCGATTCGCGAAGATCTTCTTGAGCAAACCGTAGGCCTTGCCGTCCACGTCGTCAGCGCGCGCGAATATGATGTCGTTGTTCGTGAGGCGTGTCGACGGACAGAAGTCACCACCGCCGTCACCAACGTAGAGTACGTGTGTGAAACCTGGGTTCCCGCGCCGAATGTGGTCCAAAATCGCGCCTTTGCACATATTCGCGGGGCAGTTGGGGCACCCGTGCGGGGCCAAATGAAGCGCGTGGTACGGCTGCACCCGCAAACGGCTGCTGCTCACATCCTCGAAGAAGCCCGGGTTCGTGAAGACCTCGCTCACGTGCGACGTGAGCGCGTGGTGCTCGAGCATGCTCTGGATGTACACCGTGTTGGCGTCGCTCACGATCTTGAGATCGGCGCCGTGCGTGTCGACCGCAAGACGCACGGCGTCCAGCATGCGATCGAGGGTCGGAATCTGCGCGAGTGTGTTGCGGATCACCTCGGGCGTTACGAGCGGCTGCTGTTGCGAGAGCTCGTGCAGAAGCTCGTCCATGAGCGCCGTCCATGAGACCTCCTGCTGTTGCCGCCGAAGAGCGAGCCGCGTCCTGAGCGTCTCCAGCAGCGGCGCGTGCAGCTGCTTGAACACGAACGTGTCCGAGTTCTCGTTCACGAGCGACCAGTCGTAGTCGAAGACCACGAGCACCTGCGCTGTCGTCATCGCCATCTCTAATGCCTCTGGCGTTGTCTGACGAGGGAAGTGCTCTTCGCTTTTGATAATTTTTGGCAATTCAACACTCTTAATGTATACCAGAAACCAAACTTTCTTCTTCTCTTAATTACAAAAACGTCCGTAGCAGGGACACAAGCGAAACTCTCTCTGATTGCATTGGAGCTGGTATGTAAATAGTGAGCTCGGCATTGTGAAACGGTGCAAAAGATCACATTGAGCACAATGCTGAAAACCAACCAAAAGCACGAAAAGAGGTTTGATGGTATCTTTGGATCGAAGGAGATTTCAGCTATGCGGTAGTACTGTTGCTTTCGTTCAAAGCTTAGTTTGTGGAGAAGAACCTCCAATTCTCCACGACACAGGAATCTACAGATATGACGCTTGTCTAATTCGGTATCGTTTAAGAAAAGAGCGTCATATCTCTGAAGACGTTTCCATAGTGAAGCAAAGTGCTTATGCCAAAGTGGACTTGATATGTGAGAAGAGAAAAGTTTCTTTTGCTGCATAGTACTCCTGAAATGCATATGAATGGATGGCAATCCCGTTGCTACGGCATATCCAAACAAAGAGGTGAACTTGCATGAAACCGAAAACCTCTTTCACGAAAGCATGCAAAACAAGAGGCATAAAACTGTTGACAGAAGACAAACTATGTGTCGAATGCATGTTTTATAGAACTCCATCTTGACTACTGCGCTCCTTCTAAGTACGTTTTGCAAATTGTCATTGGCGCCAAAAATCGCTTGTGCCATTGCCCATTGCTTCTCTCTCGTAGGTGGCGGACGATGGGGCTCTCGGCGGAGGAGCTCAACGCCGAGACGCTCTACCCGGGCGACACGATCGAGTATTTCTCTATGGTGCGTTTGCTGTCTTGGTTGCAGTACCGCTGGTGCCACCTTCATGTTGGCTACTGCTGCAATGGGCGTGTCAGCTCAATAATGCAACATTTTTGCATTACTGACGGATAGACCAGCGAGCAGAGCAGAGCAGCTCCTTGCAACTGCAATAACACTCACACTGTTCGTCTACCACTACTGTGTATGTGCTTACTGTGGTGGTGTGCGCTATTTGCTCATGTATGTGTGTGCAGGCGTTCGTGTCCGGTGATCCGCGCGGCCATCGCGTCGCGAAGGTGCTCAAGGTGCTCAAAGGCGAACCCGAGTACCCGCTGCGACTCGAGAGTCAGGAGCTGTGCGTGATGCGATGGCAATTGTTTCATACGTCTCGCACTGATTTGTATCTCACACGCATGTACTCGCAAACTGCATCAGGCTGCCGATCACGCTCATGATCAGGCGGAAGCTCGATCGCCACGACGACGAGATCGATTTTGCTGGTAATGCGTGGATGCATGGATGACAAACGATCGACAATGCAAGATGCTGAGTATACATGTATGTATGTATGTCACGCCATGCTGTCTGCAGATGCCAAGTGGCGCAAGATCCGCACGTTCAAGCTTGTGACGGGCGAAGTGCAGGGCGCGACGCGCGCCGACCGTCTGAACGCAGGGCTCAAGCAGGTTTGTGTCATTCTGTTGCTTTCTATGGTTGAAATTCTTATGCTCACATGTGGTGCCTGTGTCTATTCAGAGTATGGCGAGCGCCATTCAGGCCGCCAAAGCCTCATTCGCATCGCAGAGAGCAGAAGGCGCGAGTGGAGATGGGGAGGAGGAGAAGGAGAGTGGCAGTAGGAGCAGAGCTGACGAAAAGAAGAAGGCAGCAAAGGAGAAGAAGAAGAAGCCGAAGGTTGAGGCCAAGCCCGAGCGCTTTCAACAGCAGCAGCTCTCGTTCGTCAAGCGAGTGACCAGTTTCAAGAGCTTGGAGGAGAAGGGCGAAGCCAAGCGCGAGAGTCTGGACTCGATGAGCAGACGAGAGCCATCTCGCACGGAGGACAAGGCCAATCTCAAGCACAAGAAGCCACGTCTGCTGTCGTTGTCGTCAGCATCAACGCCATTATTATCATCACAAGGGTCATCGCAGTCGGCACGAGGAGCTCTGATGCGCTCCTCGTCCAAGACTGAGCGATATACGGAGAAAAAGCGACCAACATCACCGCCGTCGAGCCAGAGCAAGTACTTTGCATCGAGCAGCTCCTCTCAGAGGCCACAGTGCAATAGCAGCAGCTCAAGCAAGACACCCCACAAGAAGATCGCACTGCGGCGGTTCGTTGATTCGGTCGAGGAGAAGAAGAAGGAGAGCTTGCTCGACATGACGCTGGATGAGTATCTGGCACTGGACAAGGCGAAGAAGAGTCGAGAACAACAGCTCAGAGGCGGCGACGACCCAACCAGCAACCGGGCAGACAAACTGTTCACTGGTAGCAGCAGTAGCAATGCTACCATGAACAGCAAGTGGGAGCGCGACCGCAACAAATTTCGCGCCAAGACGCAGACGGGGAGCAGTAGCAGTGGCACCAGCAGCAAGTGGCGCATCGATTCGCAGTCTTTAGACCGGTGGCTCAAGAAGAGCGAAGCCGCTGTCCAGGGTTCATCTCGTGGTCGAGGGGCCGCATCCCCAACCGACTCAGGACGCACAAGTCAGGAACGACCTCGCGTAAAGTTCAGCGGTCTCCGCAATGGATCATTCGCATCTACATCGTCTCGACACCAGTCACCGATTACGAAAAAGGACCTGGACTTCATGATCACGCCGTCGCCGCCAGAGAAGCGACGCAAGTTCCAGATACGAGGCAACGACGATGAATCTGATCGCGACGGCGGGCAGCGAACTGCTACTACTCACAAGCAGAAGCGCTCGAGCGATTTTGCCTCGCCCGTCAAGCGCTTGACGACGCCTCACAAGGTACAGTTCAGTGACTCTCTTGGAAGGTGCTGACGCGCAGTGGTTCTTTGTGTGATGCTGGAGTTATGTTGTGTTTGTGTTGCTTGCATGTAATGCTGCAGTCCTCAGATCGCAGAAGAGACCGCAAGGACGTCCACACGCCCGACCTCCTAAGCACGTGGATCTCCAAGAAGAGAGACTGATAGAAACAGACACCTGATGTAGCTTGCCGTTGATCAATGGGACATTAGATACTCAGCTCAGGTCCATGCTTCAGTCCTGCTAGCCCTGAAATTCGTCGTATTCTGGAGCGTTCAGCCACTAAGCACACACCTGCTGGGTTCAGAAGGTGTCCATGCTTTCTTGGCTACTAGTCGAAGTATCAGTCGCATCACCAGCAGCTCATCGCCACTTGACTCATATTCGCGCATGCATTTCGCTTACTGCTGAGTGCTGGTGCCATCTAATCAAAAGGGACTACCTCCAGTACCTGTGCAACTAGTTCTGAGGCTTCTTGGCGAGGCGGAAGCCGCCGTCGTCTAGGCGCCAGACGCCCAACGTATAGCACAGGCGAATGAGGATGATCTCGCGCAGCATCGTGATGGTCGCCGACACGACGCTAAGCTTCGACCCGGGGATCTCCCGCCACTGCACCGCCACCTCCTATAGACAACAACCGCATTGGTCAGCAACAGAGTACCAGAATCCTCAGTAGACACAGAACGCGCACCTTAACGCTCAGCTTGCGCGCGGCCGCGATGTAGAGCAGCTCGACATCGAAGGCCCAGCGCTCGATGTGCATGGGCGGGAACACAACACGCGCCGCCGCACGGTCGAAGAGCTTAAATCCGCACTGCGTGTCGCGCACGTTGCGCACGCAGAGCGTCGAGACGATGAGGTGGAAGCCGTGCATGAGCAGGTTGCGGATCGGGTTGCGCTTCGCGATCGCCTCCTCTTCCAGGTGCGCACGGCTGCCGCACACGACCACGCCGGGACGCGTCTCGCTCCTTAAAGCGGCCTCAAGTTTCGCAAAATCGCGGATCTCGGTCGCGTTGTCCGCGTCCGCGAAGAGGATGAGCGTCCCGCGCGCGCGCAGTACGCCCTTGCGGATCGCGCCTCCCTTGCCGTGGTTCTTCTGCAAGCGCAGCAGACGGATGCGCTCGACCGAGTGCGCCTTGATCTGGCTCAGCACCACGCGCACAGTCGCGTCCTGACTGCAGTCGTCCACCACAATAATCTCGTACGAGAAGCTCCTGATGAGCGGTAGATTGCAATGCACATTCAGCATTAGCCTCACCATTATACATGCATACGCCAAACTCATGCGTCTCCCTACTATAAACGTACGGGTCCTTTGCGCGGCGCTCGTCCAGGTACGCGACCGTGTCCTGCAGCGTGACGAGGATGCGGTCCTCCTCGTTATACGCCGGCATGATCACCGAGAGCGTGCACGCGGCCAGCTCATCGCCCAGTGATCCGAACGCGTGTCTGCATACCAACAAGACGGACAAAGACAAGAGCAGGATGTCAATTATAAGCAGCAGGCTTGGCAGAGCCTCATCATAGGCACACAACAACAACAACAACAACAACAAGTCGCGTACAACCGTGTGCGCGGGTCGGTATCGTTCGGGTCCTCGAAGGAGTTCTCCTGCGCCGGGTCCGTCTCCTTGGCGAGCAGCTGTGCTTGCACGATGGGCTCGCGCATCCAGCGCAGTAGCAACACGAGGCCCACGCCCAACGGTGTGAGCACGAGCAGCGCGGCGGCCTGCGCAATGCTCGTCATGATGGACAACCTTGGGCTGGTCGGGGAGGAGATGCAGGACAGGAGCGTGCTGAATTCAGATTGAGGAGCTTCGTGTCCGAGTTTCGTCGTCAGGCCAGCGAAGCCTATGGAACAGAATATGCCTATCAATGGTCTGTGGATCTCAGTAATGACACAGCACTTCACAGAAACATTGCGCTTTGCATGAATATTTCAGTCAGTAAAGATAGTATTGAATCATCAGATTTTCGCAAACGAAGAAGACAAAGACGAACGACAAAAGAGAGATGGCGCCGCCCAAGATGGCGAGCCCCACGAAGCGCCGGTGGTCCGCGCGCGCCTGGTGGGTTGGGCTACACGTGTACGTATACGCGGTGCTTGCGTACAGCGGCTCGCTCAGCCCCAATGCGCTCACCACGGGCTGGTTCGCGTTCACCATCGTGCTCGCGGTCGTAAACCTGATCAGCTACGTCATCCTGCAGACGTCCACGCCCGGGTTCGTCGAGTCGCCGCCTTCACAGCGCGACCTGGAGGCCGGCGGGCAGCGTGCCGATAGAGACCACGACGTCGTCGTTAGCATCGACGAGAGCGACCACGTGAGTGACTCGGACGCGCTGGTGCGCAGCAAGAGTGACGACGCGAGCGGCTCGGGACTGCACTTCTGCGAGCTCTGCCAGCTCACGCAGCCACTGCGCACAAAGCACTGGTGCGGCTTGCAAAGGGCTTGTGTGTGTTTGGTGCCTTGTTGTTGCTAATGTGAACTTATGTTGTGTGATGTGTGCTTTCACTGAACTTGTTTGTTGTGATGCAATTTCAGCAAGGACTGCGAGAAGTGCGTGCGCCAGTACGACCACCAGTACGTTTTTGTCACATGCGCAAGTTGTTGCGTGCTTGCTGACACCTGTTTGCCAAACAAGCCATCTTGAATGCTTATATGTTTGTGTGTTGTTTGCTTGTTGTCACCATTTCTTGCAGCTGCGATTGCGCTGGCACGTGCGTTGGCGAGCAGAACCGCCGCAAGTTCGTTGTGTACTTATTTATCCAGGCGATTGAAGGCATCGTGATGATCAACATCGCCGCCGACGCATTCACACTCCAGGACAACGTGGACGAGTGGTTCAAGGCCAACTGGCTCTACATCATCGCCTGGTTCTCCGTCCTGTGCGTGCTGCTCATCGCGATCCCGCTCTTCCTCTACCAGGCGTTCCTCATCTCGACAAATCAGGTGTGCTTGAATCATGACACGAATTACCCTTACTGAGACCAACGTGTACTTATTTATCTATCTGCGCGTGCGCATATTGACGATGCACACAGACATCGTGGGAACACGCCCGGCGGTCCGCGATCACGTACCTGCGGTCGCTGCCGGACGAGGACTCGCCCTTCGACCGCGGCTGCTGCACCAACTGGCGCGTCTTCGTCGGCGGCGGCGACGCCAACAAGTGGGTACACCGAGCGTCCGCTGCCCCCACCACTGTAGCAGCACGAGAGAGTTCGTCTTCATCAGCAGCAGGAACTTCAACAGGATCAAGAGCATCGCGAGCGAGCAGAGTAGGCAGTGCGCACCCGCCGTTGTCTCCAGACGACGCAGCACTCATGTAGAGCAAGGTACAAAGACCCAAGTACATCCGTTGGGCATTTTTGAATATGGACAAATGCTTCAGTTGCCAGTAGTACCGTCCATAGCTTGATGTAGAATGGTGTTGTTTGGTGTTAGGTCGCTGTATAAAAAAAGTGCACTAGAAGCAGAAAGATGAAGAGCTACTGAACGTCTCTTGTTGTCTACGAGGACGGTGTCGACGAGCCTGCCGGCCCGAGGTTCAGCAGCTGCTCGAGCATGTCGGCGGTGTCCTGCGCTGGCTCACTGCTGTCCTTCATGCTGGCTGCTGGGCTCGCGATATGCTCGAGCGGAGGAAGCGCCTTGCTGCTCAGGACCCTCTGTGACTCGACTGCCTGCGGTAGAGGAGGCGCGAGGTGCTCTGCTGCCTCAATCACTGCGACTTTCTGGTTCTCAGCCATTGAAGGAGGAGCAGCAGTCGCACTGGCAGTAACGGACGGCGCTGGTGGCGGCAGGTGCACGACAGTGGCGATGCCCGAGAACATGGCGACAGGTGGAGGTGGCACGGCACCAGAGGCAGGCGAAGCGAACAGTACCGGAGCTGGCGGTGACCCCACTGCTGCTGGAGCTAGGGTTCCAGATGCTGCCGCCTGCTGCGAAGAGGGCGCCTCCGTCTGGTTCTCAACCACTTTCTCAGCCTCTTTCTACATTGCAACAATGACGAGCAGGTCCATATTCAGGTTAGCACCAAGCAGGCTTCAACAAGCGACGGTAACAGCAGATGAGACTCCATCCAAACCTGCGACGTCTTGAACGTGAACGAAGCCATCGAGGACGAGCTGCTCTCCGTGTACTTGATGAATCCCGAGTCGCGCGCGACTGGATTAACGCACGCGCCCAGCGCACTCGGGTCCGACACGAGTCCATCCAGGTTCACAACCCACGGCGCTGCCTCCTCCTCGGGGGCTACGAAGAGAAATCACATCAGCTGTGTGTGAGCAGACAACCTCACGAGCTTGCATCACGCCAACAAGCAGATAGAACAAAAAGTACGCACTCATGAGCTTCCAGTTCCCACTGCTCTTGTCCGGGTCGTTGAAGTCGTAGACCTGCGACCAGTGGTTGTTCGTCGGCTCGAGTCGCGCCTCGACAAAGTGCTGCCCTCACAGACACTCCAAACAAGCTGTTAGCTTCAATAGCCTGGCCTTTAATGTACGATTCCAGCCTTCACGTACGCGCTCGATGCCGTTGTAGGCACCGTTGAAGGGCGCGAACTTCATCTGCTGTGACGTCTCGATGATCGGGTCCGTGAGCGAGTACAAGTAGAACGAGCACTGCGCCGAGTCACGCGTGCGCAGCTGCTTGCTGCATTTGTTGCGTTCAACAACAAGCAACAGTTGTCAGCAATTGTTGCTCACAGCACAAAACAAACAAACAAGTAGCACAAGGGAGCAGCAAGCGTACCAGGCAACTGTGAAGACGCAGTTGGTGCAGTTGCGCACGAAGACCGACTCGGAGCACGGGCCGATGAAAACGCGGCAGTTGGTCAGGTTGTCTACCTGCACCTGGTCGCACTGGTCCAGCAACAGCACCTCGCAGTCGCTCAGGTCCGACAGGTCGAACGGTTGGCTGCCGCCACACACACATATGTTCAAGTAATCCTGAGAGTCAAAGCTTGGATCTGGAAATACTGATCAAGACTGACGTACGTACGTACCCGCTGATCTTGCCTGGCGCCTTGACGAGCGTCTGTTTCTGCGCGTTGCGGAACGTGTAGTTGGTCTCAAACTCGTACTTGCGCCACGCGTTCCGGTCTTCGAACGTCGTGCCGTCGCTCGCCGTGAACTGTACCAACGCACAGCAGCAGTAGCAACACCAACATCCATCAGTGTATGCGTCAACCTAAGCCAGTACTCAGCACTCTATCTCGCCATGCGTTGCACGCACCACCACCATGACTGCGTGAGGTCGCTCTTGTCTCTTGTCTGCCTCGCTCGCTCGGTCGGTGGAGTCGAAAGCGGTTGTGAAAGAGACGAAGAGAGAAAGCGCTGAGCCTCAGCAGCAGGGCCGACTGTTACAGAATGTGTTTGTGTCGTTTCACGTCCCTCCTCGTCATCACCCGCTGGGTTGTTATTACGTCGCCGTCCCGAGCTGTACTTGTGCAATTTTTCAGCATTTTACGTGATATAATACGTATGTAAGCGAATCGTATACAGTGGTGCGCAAAAGTTTGTCCGCACCCAATTTTTCAAAAAATGTATCGCTAGCAACCATTTTCAGACGCCACAAGCTATACATATTGTGTATAATAACATACAAAAAAAATCTGTAAACTCGAATTAAACTGAAAAACAAAGGAATCTTAAAAAACAAAAATCGGAGATTTCGGCTATGCTCAAAAGTCCGTCCGCACCTGAGTAAATGTGCTTCAACGGTCGATGGAAGCGCCTCTGCTCAGCACAACCTCAACCATTCTTGACGTCATACTCTCGACGAGCCTTTGGAGGTAGCTCAGCTGGATCTTGTCCCAACT
>JAASGO010000871.1:0-13367 GCA_023334245.1 Globisporangium cederbergense | reverse complement strand
TGTACCTCCACGTCGTGGTTTCTTAATAAGGCTGGAGTCTTGGCTGGTCTGCATGCTTTTTGTTAGTGAGTGACATGCATCCATGTGCGCATCAAACGATTTGAGCGTCTGATTATGATATTTATACTCGTGCAGATCATGTAGATCAATGAATTAAAAATAGAATCTATATTTTTGGTAATTTATCAACCCCGATTGGGCTTCTCAGGACCCATATTACCTTGAACAATTAACAATTTATATTTGTGATGGAATCTTGTTTCGAAAAATATTTGATTTTACAGTATAAATACTCAACACCTATTGGATAAAATGAGCAAAGGGGTTGGGTTCAAGACTAATTGGTATCTTTTGATAACAGTTTGTATTGTTTTCGAGTGGAATTTGGCGCATACATGGAAGCAAAGTTAACCAATCCATCGTGAAAGTTTGGTTATGATTGGATAAAAATTGACGGAGATAAAGTAAAAAGCGTCCTCGTTGCCCCCGACCACTGTGAACTCAAACAACGTCGACATATCCAATTTCATAAATTCTCAGTTTTTTCCCTCCAAATCTTCATAAAGTTCAAGATTTCAAAAAAACTACCAGGGTCATTATTAACTGAGATAGACTAGTATATTCGATGTCATGTATTTAAACTACGTGTAGCTTACGTGTTTTGCTCAATCATATTTAAATTATTACTCACGTATTTGGATCACTCGTATTTTGGTCACTCATCACGTATTTAGGTTGATGAGTGTCATGAGAATGTTTTCAAACATCATGAAAGGGTGATTTTTTAGCGTTACGGGAGGCGGAATATCACGCTGGACAATGTGGCACCCAGAACCGTTTCCTATTCTAAAAGCAAGTACGGTGAAAGCAATGCAACGATATGTCCAGCCTCTTTATCAGTGTTAAAATGGAAACGCAGATTCTATTTGTGTTGGACTATGTGAAAATGAAAGACTATGCGACAAAAAGAGGTTGCGAACATCGATCCGTTCGATGATGGGCATCACGTCGGCGTCCCTCTCATTGCAGAATTCGTCGTCGAGCCTACAACACGATCCGCAAGACCACCGCCACCTCTGCGATCCACTATGCTGCTCCTCCGACGCGCTGTCACGGCCATCGCCGCGGCGCTGCTTGTGAGCTGCTCGACGACCGCGGGCGCGCACAAGCACACGTCGCTGCACAAGCTGCGCGACTTCCGCGGCCAGAGCTACCACGTGCACACGGACCCGGACGAGGGGCTCACGGACGTGCAGGCGCCCGTCCAGGAGAAGTATTACGAGGGCGCGCTACTCGACCACTTCGCGCCGCTCTCGGAGCACAAGTTCTGGAAGCAGCGCTACTTCGTGAACGAGGAGTTCTGGGCCGGACGCGGCTACCCGATCTTCGTCTCGATCGGCGGTGAGGGTCCTGTGGGACCACGCGCGCTCACGAACCGCACGTTCATCAACGCGATGGCAAAGAAGCATCGCGCGCTGCTCGTGGCCGTGGAGCACCGGTACTACGGTAAGTCGTTCCCCACCGAGGACATGAGTCTGCCGAACATGCGGTACCTCTCGAGCGAGCAGGCGCTAGCCGACCTCGCGCGCTTCCACGCGTTCCTAAGTAGCGAGTACGGTCTGAGCGACGACACCAAGTGGATCGGCTTTGGCGGCAGCTACCCGGGCAACCTGGCGGCGTGGCTCAAGCTCAAGTACCCGGCGCTCTTCGTCGGCACGATCGCGAGCTCGGCGCCTGTACTCGCGAAGACCGACTTCTCCGAGTACATGGAAGTCGTGGGCGACGGCCTGCGGTACTTTGGCGGCGGTGAGTGCTACCACGCGGTGGAGAAGTCGATCGTGGAGCTGCGCAAGCTCATGGAGGGCGGCACCGAGGGCCGCAAGAAGATCGACGAGCTCTTCATGCCGTGCTACCCGATGACAAACGAGTTTGACGACTCGGTCTTCGAGGGCGCCGTCATGGGTGCGTTCCAGGACATCGCGCAGTACAACACTCTCACCCCAGGTTGGCCCACGCTCACGAACGTGTGTGCGCACTTCACGAACGCCACCAGCTCACCGCTTGAACAGCTCTCGACGTTCCTTAAGAAGACCCTTGTTGGTGACAAGAAGTGCCTGGACTCGAAATTCGAGGGTGAAAAGAATGCGACGGTCGACATCCTGCGCGAGTCCAAGTTCGACGGCACGAGTAGCTCCCGCCAGTGGTTCTATCAGACGTGCAACGAGTTTGGGTACTTCCAGACGACCACGAGTGCGCGCTCGCCCTTCCACGCGCTCAAGACCGTCACGGAGCAGAACGTGGGCGCCGAGATCTGCAAGCGCGTGTTCCAGATCGATGTTGCGCCGGACGTTGCGGGCACCAACATCGATTACGGTGCACTCGCGATTACGGTCGAGAACGTTACGTTCCCGAGCGGCACGATCGACCCATGGCACGCGCTCGCGGTGCAGAACTCGACGGCGTTACACTCGCAGACTGCCTCGTCGGTCTTCATCGAAGGCACAGCCCACTGTGCCGACATGTACTACCCGAGTGAGAAGGACGCGCCGGCACTCCAGTGGGCACATACCAAGATCGCCGCCTCGATCGATCGGTACTTGGGGAAGAGCATTGAGAATGAGACGGTGACTACGGCGACCCAAATCGCTGTTGAGTAAGCAGCAGCCAGAAAGTCTCATCGCTGGTTATCTTTCGACTCTCTCTCTTTGAGAGCTCTGGCAGTTTTGAGTCGCGATTTTTTGTGGTTGAGATGCGAATAAGTGTTTCTTATTAGAGTACTGGCTCGCTGTCTATTTACTTGCCGCCGGCCTTGTCGATGCAGGGCGGGGTGTGAGTCGTGAGGTTCAGGCCGACCTTCTCGTCGAGCGCCTCCGAGTACAGGCGCTTCCACTGGTGGTTCGCCTTCTAGTCGCGGCGTGTCCTATAACATACACGCCTCACATAGAGGTCCCAGTTAATACACAGCCACACACACGTACATAGAAAGAGAGAATTTCTATTGAGCCAATGCATGACACAAATGGACGCGCTTGCGCTTGGAAAAGCTGACGTTGTTGCCGAAGGCCTTGTCGCGGCCGGCGAAGAGCCCGCGCGCCACGCGTCCGGAGATGTGCTGGTGCGTGGGCTTGGCGGCAGCATGGGTGCGAGGAAGTTCATGGAATTTGTAGGAAAACGTTTTTCATACTTTCTATTGTTGCTAAATGCGATGCAAAACGTTTTCCTACAAAATCCAAGTCTAACGTTTGAACCACATCCCTACAGGGTGATCTGACCAATAAGCGGTCTCGAATGGCCTCAAAAATATAAAAATCACACTTTTACATTTTTGAGCCAAGGCTGCTTGCAAGCTGCAACGCTCCTAGTCTCTGAAAAGGCATTAGTCTGTACTTGAACTTCAAAATTGTGTGTTCGTTTTTCATATTTCAGAATAAGAAAGTGATTCGCATGTGACATGCATAAAACAAAGTACTTTGTAATGGTTAAACTCGAACTTCTTGCATCATCCCAACCTCTCAGTCCTCGTTGCCATCATCGTCAAAGTCCCTTGCGAGGTTGAGCTTCTCCTTGATGCTAATGAGCTCGATCTTGAACACAAGCGTCGCATTGGAAGGGATCTTGGGCGGCCGACCCTTCACGCCGTACGCGAGCATGGGCGCCATTGTAACCTTGGCAGTCTCACCCACGCTCATCTTCTGCAGCACGAGGTCGAAGCCCTTGATGATGTGGCCCGCGCCCACGCAGAACTCGAGCGCGCCACCGCGCTTGCGCGTGGACTCGAAGACCTCGCCGCCTTTCTCGAACATGCCCACGTAGTGCACGCGCGCGTACTGACCGACGTTGGGGAAGTTGAGGTTATCGCCAGCGAAGAGCACCTCGTGCACAAGGCCGTCGACCTTGGCGCGTCTCGCAGCCTCAATAGCGTTCAACTGGGCCTGGCGCGCGCGATAGACCTCCTGGTCCTTCTCAAGCTGCCGTCGACGCTCCTCCTCTTGCTTGCGGCGTCGCTTGCGCTTAGCTTCTAGCCGCTTCTGCTCGGCGATCATGTCGGCGTTCCACCACTCGTAGAGCTTTGCCTGCGAGAGCTTCATGACGTCGCCCAGCTCGTTCAGTAGGCCCTGTGCGATGCCCAAGCTCAACAGCGACGCAAACGCTGTGTGCTTGAGATCGTTGTCACCCGAGTCCTTCATCATCGTGGCGATGATCTTGAGGAACTCGTTGAAGCCGATCGAGCCGCTACCGTCCTCGTCCACCTCGAGCAGCATGGCCTTGAGGTCGTAGTCGCCGACCTTCTTGCCGAGCTTCTTGATCAGAATCTGGATCTCGTGCTCGTCGATGAAGCCGCTGGCGTCCAAGTCGAGCTTCATGAACTGATGCTTGAGATTCTCGAGCTCCTTGGGGCCAAAGAGAATTGCGAGCTCCAAGGACGCAGTGTACTGGTTCCTGCTCTTCTGCTTCTTGAGGATCATGAGAAACTCCTCAAACTCCACCTCGCCGTTTGCGTTCTTGTCCACTGCTTTGATCATGTCCTCGACTCTCTGCAACGTAAGTTGCTCGCCTAGCGACAAGAGCAACTTGAGCAGCTCCTCAGCGCTGATTGAGCCGCTGTGGTCTATGTCATAGTGGTCGAACTGCTGCTGCACGAGCGCGCGCTCCTGAGGTGTGAAGCCCAAAGCATCATCATTCCCTTCTTGCAGCTCAGTCTCAGCCACTTCGTCATCATCTTGGTCCTCACCATCGTCTTGGTTCTCTAGCTGACCGTCGTCGTCTTCTTCATGTTCCACGTTGAGCAGCTTGGTGCCGTCATCCTCAGCCGACGACGCGACGTTATTGCCTCTAGCGCTTGCAACAACATTGATCTCTTGTGTCGCAGCATCGTAGATGGACGAAAGCGCGATATCCTCGTGCTGCTTGAGCACCTTGGGCTTTTCCCACGTCGTCTCGCCCGTGCGTTTGTTGTAGTAGTAGTATAAACCCGAGTCGTCGTCATAGAATTTTTCAAAGACCGTCGCGAGCAGCTCCTTGAGGCGCTGGCGCGCGTTGCGGCACCGGAACAGGCGCTGGATCGTGCGCGCGGCGACCTCCAGGTGCACGTCGCTGCTGTTGATCGGCTCCACAGGCGTGTGCGACGGTGCGGACGGGATGTCCAGTGGCTTGTCTGATAGTGAGGAAGGCGGTGAGCTCATTCTCAATCCTGTGGGCGGCTCAGCGCGACCCTTCAATGGCGAGAGCGATGGCTTCAGCCTGACCATCACGAGCCGTCTTCATTCAAGGCCGTGCAATGTGGACCACACAATTTTATGATCTGATAGCGGACATATTGAAACCAAGTGAGCACAAGTCAAAATGGAGCTGCTCGTGGAACGCTTGCAGCAGACGAGCGCCGAGAGCATCGCGCTATGGCGCGTGGACGACCGTAGCAGCACTGACTGCAGCTACGAAGACACCAATGTCGCGAGTGTCACGCTCGCAGAGCTCTTCGCGTGGACCAGCACCATTCGTGACAGCCTCCAGCAGTCATCATTGCCATTTGTCGTCGGTATAGCGCTCCCGTCGTGCTCAGTAGAGGAATCTGCGCTGGTACTCGCGTGTGTACGAGAAAAGCAATGGACGTACGTGCCTATCGACGTGACGTTGTCACTTTCACAGCAGCTTTTCATGCTCCAGGACGCGCGGGTGAACGCGCTCGTGACGCTTTGTGAGACTGCGATCGCGCAGTTCCTCAGTGACAACACCGACGATTTTCTGGAGAGTGTGCCTCGTAAGGTCGAGTCAAACGCTCCTGAAGTGTTCCAATCGCTGAGCGTGTTCTCACTAACGCTATCGGTCGCAGCATCAGAGCCGCTTGTTCAGTCAGAGAGTGATAGTTATGGCGAGGCCCCACTGTATATCCTGTACACATCCGGCTCCACTGGCCACCCAAAGGGCGTGCTGGGTACGCGTAAGGGCGCTCTCAACCGCCTGCAGTGGATGTGGGAGCAGTTTCCATTCTCCAGTTGCAATGAGCGCGTGATGCGCGTCACGAAGCTCTCGTTCGTGGACTCGGTCTGGGAGATCCTCGGTGCGTTACTAATGCAAGTGCCGCTCGTCCACCTCCAGAGAACGACAACCTCCCAACCAGCAGCATTAGGTCATGCGATCCTGAGCCAAAGCAAGTTGTTCCTACACGCTGTTGAGCGGCATCAGGTGTCAAGGTTCACAGTCGTGCCGAGTGTGTTGGAAGTGCTGCTGTTCAAGTACAGTACGTCGGCGTCCAGTGCGTTGCTGCAGCGAGCGCTTAAGAGTGTAAAGTACGTCTTAATCAGTGGTGAAGTGCTCCCGCTGAGTCTCGTGACCAAAGCCACGAGTGCACTACCGCATGTGAAGCTGCTCAACCTATACGGTATGATGAGCCTGCATAACTAAGAGCTCCAGGTCTGTAGCTACTGGCTTATCTTAGTGAACTCACACCTCATTTTCCTTAATATTGTAGGAAGCACGGAAGTGAGTGGTGACATCACGTGGCTCGAGATCCAAGGGTCGCCCTCTGAGACCGAGCTCTCTCAGTGGAGCGAACATGGCGTCCCGATCGGCAAACTGCAGAACCGGATTGGTGACACGAAGCTCAGGCTGCAAGTGATTGGCTCAGAGCACATTCAGCTCCAGCCAGCAGCAGCGTCTTCCACTAAGATGAGTGAGTCTACAAGCGTGGAAGGTGAGCTGCTCGCTGCTGGGAGCGCCTTGGCACTCGGCTACACCTGTGAAAGTTCACCAACAGTGGACGGCGGCGGTGGTGACGACGCAATGAAGCGATGGACCACTATCAAAGAAGGAGAAGATGACGGCGTCTGGTTCCGTACGGGCGACATTGTCAAAGTGTTGGACGGTTGCATCTACTTCTGCGGCCGTCGCGACTTACTCGTGAAGATCCGCGGCCAGCGCATTCAGCTGGAGGCAGTCGAGCGGGTTCTCGAGGCTGCACTGACTGCTGAATATAAAGTGATCGCCAATAGTGGTCGAGAGCTCAAAGCGGTCGTGCTGGCGATGAAGGATCCCACTTCGTATGGCTTGACCAGTCAGTCTCTTGTGGCGTTTCTTCTCGTTCGAGGCGACGTCGAGTCTGTCACAAGCTCGACATCATCAAGTAAGCTACGGGAGTACCCAGAGAAGGCTCGGTTGTTCAAGTGGATCAGAGAGAAGTTTGGCGATGCGTACGTGCCTCGAGATGCACTGTTGGTGCCGATTGACTCTGTCGAGCGCCTTCAAAGTGGGAAATTGGACAGGGCGGCACTGCGGACACTCTACGAAACGGAAATCGCAGTAACCGAAGGGAGCAAACAACAGCCTATAAGTCAGCTACAAAATGGGCGATCGGGCACTCGAGTGAGGCAATTTGTCATGGCACAAGTAGTGAAAGGACTGGGCATTCGTCCGAATGATGACGATGGCAGCCTGAGCCGCACTTTCCAGGAACTCGGTGGCAATTCTTTGCACGCGACGCTGCTCAGTTGGGAAATGCAGCTAGAATTCGGCTGTGCGGTACAAGCACACGAATGGGTACGTCTGCTGCTGAGGTTACTTTGGTTCTACAGCTGCTCTGTAGTGGCTCTAACACAGTCTTTGTGCTCACCACACCGTGAAATTTGATTGCATAGCTCTCGGCCACTCTTCATGAAATTGTTGAGTCACTTGAAGGACAGCTACGAAGTCGACCTCACCGAGAGACTGGTGCTGATAGAGAGGCAGCGATGACAGAGGCAGGTTCGACTTTACAAGTGTGTGTGGTGGCTCTGGAACGAGATACTCCGACGTCACCATCACCAACTCGAAAGCGACCCAGACACAGCCACCATCATCACCTCCCAGAGACGAACACCTTGCCAAAATGCAGCTTCTGGGCGCTCTCACGATGCAACCGCACCTCAGCTGGACGCTCGTATATCCCAGCTCTCTCCAGTTACTCGGTCTCTTCGATTGCACCTTTCACCACAGAGCTGGCGTGGCAAGTGGACTTGAAGAAATGCATCGACGCCTCCCCACTGGTCATCCGCCGCACTATCGCTAATGAGTCAGCCTCAACGCCCACAACTATTACTAGCACGTGGGTTGCGATCGGCTCCCATTCGACCGAGTTTGCTTGTGTGGACATCGCAAACAGCGGCCGCGTTGTCTGGAAACGGACATTAGACGACCGCATCGAAGCCTCCGCCGCCATGAGTGAGCGTAATGGGACTCTATTTGTCGGCACTTACAGCGGTGCACTCTACGCGTTGGACGTCACGACTGGTTCTGAGAAGTGGGTCTTTCAAGCCAGTGACGCGATCAAGGCTGCTGTTTTGGTGATCAATGCTCTTCAGCTCGTTGTATGTGGTGCCTACGACCACATGCTCTACGGCATTGACGTGGCCACTGGAGATAAGCGATGGGAACTCGAGATGACAGACAACGGCAGCCTGTTCTCCACACCAGTGTACGTTTCTGGGTCCAGGCGGTTGTTCTATGCGTCCACGAAAGGGTCTGTGTGCTGCGTAGCTCTTCGTGGTGCTAGACATAATACTCAGCCCACGCAAATCTGGGCTCGTCAGCTCCCAGCGCCCGTGTTCTCGAGTCTCAATGCCACATCGTCGACACCAACAGCCGTGCAATTGCTGCTTGTAGGCTGTGCGGATGGCAACCTGTACGCGCTGAACACTGGCGATGGGGAGATCCAGTGGTGTGTGGCGACACACAAGCCCATTTTCAGCTCGCCCTGTGTCTATAAGACTCGGTACTGTGGTACAGAAGCGCTGCTCTTTGGGTCGCATGACGGTTGGTTGAGGAAAGTGCTGTGTGAAGATGGACACGTGGTCTGGAGCACAGAGCTGGGGAGCCCGATCTTCAGCTCGCCATCCGTCTTTGAAGCTGTGGCGGTGGCGTCTCCAGTGGTAACAGCACCAGCAACTGGGACTCAAGAGCCTGGGACCAAGCGACTCATGTGCTGCGTCGCGACAATCGACGGCTCGCTCTTTTTGTGCGACGAGGCCACGGGTGCGATTGTGACTCGATTGAGCTCAGTTCGGGGCCCAAGTGGGGTTGAGGAGACAGCGCTGGGCGAGCTGTTCTCGTCGCCTGTGGTGATTGATGGCCTGTGCCTCATTGGCTCGCGCTCGAACCAGCTCTGCGCGTTTCGTTTAACAGAATAACAACCATTCGAAAGACTTCTAAAATACAAAAGAATGTAGAGGCCTCGGTTTTGATTTTTTTCAGAGTAGGTTGTAGAATAAAAATAAAACCAATTATGCTATCATTATTTAAGAAAGACAAAACAAAACGAATACACCAGGCCTCGCATACTCACTCACCTTTAGCTTCCTTCTGTGGCTTTGAAATACCCGAGGAAGACGTCCAGTAGCGCCCACGAGAGCTCCGCAACGTGGTAATCGCCCACTTGAAAGCTCCCGACAGCCGAATTGTTACTGTTGTTGATGTTGGTAAGAACAGAAGGCAAGTAGCTGTCGTCGGTTGGCTGCCACTGCGCGAACGCGTCGCTGGTCAAAAAAGTGTACTCGACGTGGTTTGTGAACGCGCTCGCAACCACCGAGTCGTTACCCAGCGTCTGCATCGCCATGCACGTCACGACGCACTTGAGGCGACCGCAGTACGAGATTTTGGACGGCCACTCATTGTTCTTTTGGGCGTCTTCATCATCACTATCAAAGGCCACGACGATACCCTGCGCGTACTCGTTGCGCACGGGGTTGCGCGTGAGCAGCAGCGAACGGATCGAATGCTCGCTGAGCACCTTGGACTGCTGCCCGCGGTGTAGAAAGAGGTCTTTGTACACGCGATGCATGTCCTTGGCCGTCGAGTGGATGCCCCCGGCGCCACTGAGCGCACCGCTGTTCACGCTTGGGCCGCACGTGCCCGTCGCCAGAAACTCGCGCGTCTCGAGCTCTTCTCCGTTGTTCACGATAGCCGCTGTTACCATTTTACTGCCTGGTTGTTCTGCCAATTGCGCGTAGAAGTTGGCGTACTGGCTCACAAACCCGCGATGCACGAGGCGTCCGCCGGCGTACGGGTCGTAGTACGTGTGCTTGAGTCCGATTTTGTCAAAGATCTGCTCGCTCAGATACGTCTCGAACTTCTGGCCGCTGAGCTTCTCGATGAGGTACGAGAGCAGCACGTAGTTGGTGTCTGAGTACGAGTAGTGAGTCCCTGGGCGGAACGCCAGTGGCGCGTTGATGAACGCGCCCACGTGCTTGGCGATCGAGCCCTTATAGTGTGCGAGGTCATTCGCTGGTGTACCGGGGCAGTAGGGTGCCATGGCGTTGTCGCAGAGCGAGCCGTCGCCCATACCGGAGCCCATGGTGAGCAGTTGCACGAACGTAATATTCTCACAGGGCGCGTCATTATTCCCACCAGCAACGCGAGGACACCAGTGCGTCTGGTTGGCGAAGCCAAAGCTCGCAAAGTCCGCTGCATCCAGATACGCGTTGACGGCTTGCGAGAGGTTCACGCGGCCGCGTTCCTGCAGCTGGTGCATTGCGACCGACGTGAAGAGCTTCGAGTTGCTGCCGATGGGGAAAATGCTGTGCTTCTCTATGGGCACAACGAACTCCTCGTTCGCGAGCCCCATCCAGTCGCTGAACTTGTGCTCGCCGTTGTGGCTCAGGCGCACAACGCCCGAGAAGTTGCGCGCGCGGTAGCGTTCCATGATCGTCTCGAGCTCCGTGGACTTGGCCATGTGCTTGCCCGACGACGGCGGCCACGAGACGGCGGCCATGAGCGCCACGGTTGCCAGCAGCGCGATAGCGAAGCTCACGCTCGCGCGTCCGAGCCACTTGCGCTTGCGTAGTGAGCGAGCAGCTGCTGCAGCACGCTTGCCGGCCGACGAGGACACTGGCAGCGCCTGCGTCTGGAGCTGCGAGCGTTGGCCGTCGCGCACGAGGAGAGGGAGCTGCTCAGTCATAATGGTGGCGCGAAACTCTTATCTTGGATCCTAAGATCGACGACTGATGGTGACTACGAGAATGACTGTGTGGCCTGTGCTGGTCGAGCGAGGCGCACCTCGTGGGGTTCTTTTTTTCCCAAGGCTCGCTCGTTCGCGGACGGTGTGCGGCCGTGATGGCACGAGCGAGATTCCTGGGCCGCCGAGAAGGAATCTCGGCGCGTGCCCTCCCTTCGCACTTCCTTTTTCTTTTGGTCACGCTGATTGATGGGATTGGTGAGCAAAAGCGCGCTTTAAAATAGGAAACTAGCGTCAAAAAGCCCTGTTAAAACTGGACCTGCGATGATTTCTTTAATGGCATGTTGATTGACAGTTAATCAGATGGAAACCCGCTCAAGTACAAATAGCGGAAATCAGAACTCATGTGACTTGGACTCGAAAGGTCGCCCCACACATGGATGCAAAAATACCCCATGCCTTGCGTCGTGGAGTGTAGCCTTGCGTTCTGATCTTCAGGCCTCGTCAATGGTCTCCATCACGCCCAAGAGTCATTCTCTCTCCAGATTCGCTCTCGCGCTGCCCAGGTTTCTTTCTCTTTGTCCTCTTGTGCGGCTGCTAAACAACTAATTGAGAATGGATGCCAACGGCACCTGCGACTCGGATCTCTGCTGCTGCGCGTGCGACGTCGACGTATACGACTGCGAGTGCGACTTTGAGTGCTGCGACGGCGCCTGCGGGGATCTTTGCGACGTCTGCGGGCTTGAGGAGGGGATCGAGAGCGTCTGCTGCGGGCTCTTGCTCTGCGTCGACTCGGAAGGAGCCTCCAGTGGCACCGTGAAGGACGACAAGCGAGCTGCAGCCACCAAGGAGATGCCACAAGCACCTCAGGTCAAGCCAGTGAGAGTGGAGCTCTTGGGGAGAGCGAGCTCCCAGCCAGAGCCAGAGCCTCAGCCTCAGCTCACATCAGTATAAGAGCAATGCCAAGAGGCTTGTCGTCAATTCATAATCTGGTGCGCTAAAACGATAAATACTCCGAGCTGCTTTCAGCTTTTACGCTGAAGCTCTCTGTTGATACCAATGGAAGTTTCCATCAGCCACCACCGGCCTTAAATTCGTTCCAGGCACAGAAATTCCAGTCCTTGTCTTCGGTTTTCGCAACAGAAGAAGTCCCAAAGAGCATCATCTATCGATGCAAGAACCAATCAGTTGCTGTAAATGAGTCTCAAGACTGCTAGATTAGGAACCTAGTCTGCACAGCACAGCATGGCATACCTCGTACTTGGCGAGCTGGAGACGAAACGCCTGATTCGGCTGCATGATGCGGCGCTTCCGCCGCACAAGGTTGTAGGCGTCCAGCAGCCGCATTCGCTTGTCGATCATCAGGTATGCGATCAAGAGAGCTGGCGAGCGCGAGACGCCTGTGAGTTTTCAGAGGCAATAGTTAACAACTGCTTGGACAAATCATATAATGGGCACATACCTGAGATGCAATGGATGAGGGCTCGTCCGCGGAGCACCTCGACGCGCTTGAGGAACGTTGCGACGGTCTGAAAGTGCGGGATCAGCTCCTCGCTCGTCGAATCGTGCAGGTTGAGCTTGATGTATACGAACTCGCCCTCGAAGCTGTTGCTCACCTGCTTGGCGCAGTTACAAATGTGCGTGACTCCGGCGTCGTAGAGCTGCTCGCGACTGGAGGCATCTTCGCGCCCGCCGAGCAGGATGTGACCCAGGATCACGCTTGGTCCCTGGGGAGTCCATGGAGACCCCAGTAGCGAATTGATCCGAGCTGCGATGCGTTTCTGGATAGACTCTTCGCGCTGGCGTGCTTCGCGTATCCGCCACTACGAGTCAGGGGGATACACAACACACAAGTCGTGAGAAGAGAATATTCCAAGGTCTTGGATTGCGCGTGTTACAAAGCGGCGTACCTGGGCCTCCACGACCGTGTCTTCCTCGTTGGGGTTGAGCTTCGAGCACTCGACGAGCGAGTTGTGTCGGACGTGCTCGTTGCGCTGTAGGTTGTGGTGCCGGCCGTACTTCTTCGCCGTCACGTAGAGTTTGAGCGCCTGGTCCTTGCTCGAGCCGCGCTTCATCTGCATCTGGGAGGCCTTGCGGTGATCCAAAGGAGGAGACCGATTTGGGTGAGTGAGCGAGGAGGAATGCAACAGAAACTGTAGCGGGTGTAAATCTATTTTCTCTCCTAGGATGTTGACACGCTAAGTTGGGGTTCGGAATGTTTGCCGTGATTTATTTGGTCTGGTATGATTCTTTACGCAAGTATAATGGTCACCTGAGTATAATATAGTGGTGCTCAAGACTGCTAGTTCAGCCTGTACGACCGAGCCAAGCCTCGACCTTGGGGTCGCACGGACTGCCCACGCCTTCCTGGATCTGCCGCCTGCGCATGACTATGGGCAAAACGTTCCCGTTGCACGAGATAGGCATCAGGCGTGCGTTGTAGCAC
>JAASGO010000870.1:0-13399 GCA_023334245.1 Globisporangium cederbergense | reverse complement strand
CTTCGCAGCCTCGATGATCTGCGATGCGTGCTGGTCCGTGGGCGAGCAGATGATCACAGCGTCGATGTCCGGGTCTGCGATCACGTCTGACGTGCTGAGCGTCCACTTTGGGATGCCGAACGTCGTCGCCGCTTCTTGTGCGCTCTGCTGATTCGGATCTGAAATCTGTAGTAGGTATTGTGTACAGAATGAGAATCTGGAGAAAACATAGCTCGTCAAACAGGAAATGGATGAGAAGCAATTTGATGGTCGTACGACTTTGACCACGGCTGACGTCTGCTGAAGCCCCTTGGCGTGCACGCGGCCGATGCGCCCAGCGCCGAGGATGCCCACACGCAACGGCTGGCCCGCATCTCCACTTAGCATTCTCAGCAGCTGTTGCTGCTGCCGTCCTGCAACGTGCAGCGCGCGTCCTACGAGCTCTCGCGACCGCCACATGTGTGCAGCTCCTCCTCGTTCGTCTCACTCGCTTCTTTTGATGCTGCTGCTTGAAGATCGCTTTGCATTTCATTTTGCATTCGATTTCCTTTTTATCCAATCACAGGGCAGAACGTACGCAGCTTTTTTAAAGTTTATGAACGTCGTAACGGGCCATTCAAAATCGCCCAGTTTGCTTGGTCGTCCTGAAAAGTGAAAAGCTCACATCACACGAAGAGCTCCATTCGCGCCGCCATCCATTGCATTGCGCCGCACGCAACAGTTCTCTACCACACCACACAGCACCGCATCAGCATCATGACCTCACTGAATCTCGCCGCCCTCTCGCGCAAGGAGCTGCAGGTGCTCGCCAAGGAGTTCCAGCTCTGCCGCGGCAACGCTAAGTCGGACGTGATCCTCCAGCACGTGCAGCAGTTCGTGGCTGCGAACCCATCAGACGGCGAGACGCGCGTGCACAACGCGCTCGGATCGGCAAGCGACAGCGGTGCTGGCGCCGCCGCTGCTGCATCTGCGACTCCGAAGAAGGTGAATAAGCCAGAGCTGGTTGCTACGGAGAAGATGGTCGCCCCGGCTGCTGCTGTCGTGGCATCTCCTGTAGTGACCAAGGCATCGCCAAAGGCCAAGGCAGAGAAGGCCGTCACTCCACGCAAGGACGAGACGACTGCGACCCCAAAGCCAGAGCCTGCCAAGAAGACGCCGGAGACGAAGGCTGTAGCGCACAAGTCGCCAGCGAAGTCGGAGGTCGTGAAGAAGCAGAAGAAGACACCCGAGAAGAAGACCGTGACGTCATCGCCTGTGAACTCGGCGAAGAAGGTTGTTAAGGTTGAAGCCACGCCATCACCTGCTACGAAGCAGACGCCACCAAAGAATGCGTCAGTGAAGAAGTCACCCGCGAAGGAGAACCTGAAGCCTGTGGTCGAGAAGGAATCGACGCCAAAGTCCAAGCGCCAAGCGCTCGCGTCGCTTGACGCCAATGTTGTGAAGAGCAAGAAGGCGAAGAAGTCGGAGAAGGTGACGGTGGACTCGCTCGTGAGCTCGATTGCTGACCTGGCGTTCGCTGGCGACGGCAGCAAGGTGCGCTGTACTACGACGGGCCACGAGATGAAGGCTGAGGTGGACGTCATTACCACGTACATCCAGGGCAAGAGCTACCAGCGCGCGCAGCTCAAGAAGCAATCGTTTGCGGCTTACGCGCCCATGTTCACGACGCACCCGGACGAGAAGAAGACGCACCTGCTCTGGTGTCACGTGACTGAGACCGAGCACCCGCGCGAGGTTGCCCGCGTCAAGGCGCACATGGCCGGTCCTCGGTATCAGAAGGAGCTGCCGCGATGGCAGGAGGAGGAGGCTGCGCGTGTCGCAGCCGAGAAGGAGGCGGCCGCCAAGGCAGCAGCCAAGGCCAAGGCGCGGGCTGAGAAGCTCAAGCAGCTGGAGAAGGCCGAGAAGGCTGCGAGCGGAGAGACGTCAAACGACTTCTCCTCAAAGAAGCGCAAGCGTCGCTCGAGCAGCAAGAAGATCAAGCAGATGAGCGAAGAGGTTGAAGCGCCAGTTGAGGAGATGAAGCAGCCAGTGGAGGAGCAGAAGGAAGAAGCGAAGCGTCCGGCCAAGCGCTCGCGCAAGCACAAGAGCGCGCAGAAGTAAGTAACCTGCTGGTTACTATGAGCTGCTGAACGGAGCCCTCTACTCCTACTTCTTCCAACAGCTCTCGCGCTGTGCATGCATGCACGCCACGTATCCCGTGAGTATTTTAGACTTACTTCTTGCAATAATTGATTTTCATGTTAATACAGTTAGACGACCCCTTTTTCCCTTCCTACTATCCCTCACTCATTCATCCATCTACTGGTCGTACTGTACGTCCATTGGGCCACCGCCTACATCACCACACCATACGCGCATCATGCGCTTGAGAGCTTCTCGTGCGCAGGAAGAGGTAGGATCTCTTCCTGCAGTACATGAAGCCATTCGTTTTTCTGTCTAACCCGGTGACACCAAACTTGCGCTCCATACAAGCTCTATGTGAAATCACTGTGCATTCCGGTGTCTGTTCAAACCTCCCTCTTCACTCCGATCGCAGTTTGTACGATCGTTTTAGACAGGGTCCTTTCTCGCCTTCGCGCGCACTTGCACTCAAACAGCAACACGCAAACCAGCAGCTCGCAAGAATGGAGTTCCTCGTACCGCTGCACCTGGCGGACCTGGAGCTGCCCAAGGCCGAGCGCTACCACGTGCACCACGTGCACTCGCTCGACGACCTGGACGACAAGGAGATCGCCTCGCGCCTGCGTAAGCTCGAGCAGCACGTGCTCAGCACTACGGACGCCGGGCTCGAGCTGCTGCAGGAGGAGTGCCTCGACTTCTGCTACAGCCTCGTCAAGTACGTGCACGTCTTGTGATGTCTGTATGCGAGATGTGTTTATACTAATAGCGACTATTTGTGTGTGTTAATGCTTGATAACAAACAGAAAGCATGCGCTGCTGGCCGAGTCGATCCAGCTGCGGGTCGTGGAAGTGCTCACGGCGTTCGTCAACAACGTGACTGACGGCGTGCGCACGCTCGAGCGCAGCGGCGAGCCGGAGGAAATCGACCAGTACCGTAGTGCGTTCAAGGTCTCGGTCTACTTCCTTATCATGACGCTCACGGCGCTCAGCCACCAGCTGCTGCAACAGGAGAAGGACATCGTCGCGAAGGTGCGTCTAGTCCTCTTTGCATAGAGGTAATGGGGAGGGGGGAGGGAATAATGCTAACCATACTGCGTGTTTGTTGTTATATGCCGTAATGCGAGTAGAAAAAGAAACTGTCGGCTGCGAACCGCGTGAATTGGGCGCGTGTGGTGGAAACCGCGGTCCAGGCGCTCACAAAGTCCATCTCGACCGAGACGTTCGGCCTCTGGAAGATGAATTTGCCGGAAGAGGTGCTGTGCTCTTCGCGCTCCTGTATCTGTGTTTACTATGGGGGAATATGTCGCTCTAATGCATTACCACTGTGCGTTTGCTTACCATGGGGGAAATGTCGATAGGAGTTTGCTGTGCTCTACTCGAAAGTAGTGTTCCAGCTGCTGGAAAACACGCAACTCTGTCGCAGCAAGACACTTCGGCCCAAGATGTACCACGTACGTTTCTTTGTTCACTTGGACCCTGATACGCATGAAAGGCTTTTATGTGGTGTACTTACTTATTTCATGTGCTCTGTTTATCCATCGTATTGTAGCTCGTGGGGAAGAGTCTGCAGAAGGTGCCGGCGGTGCACATCTCGGTCGTGACATCGCTCGTGGAGCTTATCTACGCGCACGAGCACCTGAGCGGCTGGGTGGCCGACATGGTCGAGTTGCTCTACTTCAAGTACGAGAACCTCGTGTTCGCGGCCGACCTGATCAGCGAAATCGGGAAGACGTCATCGCGCGACGCGTCCAAGGACACGATCGGCACGAAGAACATCTCGACTTTTCTATCGAACTTATCGACGCTCACGCCGTACCTGATCATGGAGAACCTGAGCTTTGTGCTCGCGCTGCTGGACTCCGAGTCGTACCAGCTGCGTAATGCGTCGGTCACATGCATCACACAGATTTTGTTGTGGAACTTCCGCCAGAAGGGCAACCAACTCGACCAGTTGGAGGAATCGAGGGAGCGAGAGGAGGAGCAGGCGAGGAAGCGCGCGAGTCTCGATCGCCGCGGCGACGGCAGTGGTGATAGCGACGACAGCGATGCCAGCAGCGACGACGACGAAGGCGCACCAAGCACTTCTGTGCCAGCCCGCGCAGCTGCGCGCCGAGATCTGTCGCGATCCACTCGTGACCAGCTGCTGGATGTGCTCGAGGACCGCATGCACGACGTGAACTCGTTTGCGCGCAGCCACGTGCTCAAGATGTGGTTCCTGCTCTGCGAGGAAGGCGCGCTCCCTATTCACATGCTGAAGCGCGTAACGCTGATCGCAGTCGGTCGTCTGCAAGACAAGGCAGCGGTCGTCCGCCGTCACAGCATGCACTTGCTGACGTTGCTGCTGGAGAGCAATCCGTTCATGGGGAACCTTGAGCGAGCGTCGTACAGCACCAAGCGCGATGAGCTACTCGAAGAGCTCAAGAAGAAGCGCGACGAGATGATCGCGCATGCTGAGAAGGAAGTGCAAGCTGCGATGAGCGATGTTCAGATCAAGGAAGAAGTGGTGGAAGAGACCGACACGGTGGTCGATTCAGAGCGCAAGGCGCAGCTGGAACAGGAGGTGAAGACGATGGCGCGCCTTCTTCAGTTCTACGAAGACGCGATGAGCTTCATCGACGAGTTCGAGCTCAAGGCGCTACCGTTAATCACGCAGCTTCTCGGCAGCAAGTCCGTCTCGGATGTCCTGGAGGCGATCCAGTTCTTCGAGAAGGCGTACCGCTTTCACCTGCAGGCGGCGTACTCTGGGATCAAGAAGATGCTCACGCTCATCTGGCGAGCAGACCCTTCCGTACACGACCAGCTACTGAACACGTTCGCGTCCCTGTTCATCCAGATCGACGCCAGCGATCCGGATCGTCAGTCTCCCGAAGCCATCGCGGAGAACCTCGTCAAGTTCCTGGATGAGTGTACCGTTGCAGAGTACACCTGTCTCGAGAAGATTGTCGGCGAGCTGCACCAGAAGCGCCTGATCCCAATGTCGGTGATCAACGCGCTGTGGGACTTTGTCGACGAGAGCGCGTACCCTGCGGCGGTGCTAGGCAACGCACTTTCGATGCTGAGCATGATCGCAAGTGTAGACCGCGCGATGCTGCTCTCGAACGACCGCCTCAGCCAGATCTACGCGAATGGCTTTGGCGACGTGAGTTGTAAGACTGACGTGACCACTCGTGTGCTGAGTGCCGCTTGTCGTCTGATTCAGTGCCTGCATTTGGACTCGAAGAGCGCTGAGAACGCGAGCATCCGACAGCGCATCCAGCGCGTGAACCTGGAGACGATTGAGCAGATCGTGGCTCGCTTGCAGGGCTTCTTGGTGCTCGATTTCACGTCGAAGGACCAGTTGCAGGCCGTGAGCTCGCAGTCTGCGTGGTTCGACACTGCTCAACAGGCCATCGAAGCGATTTTTTCCATCTGCGAGAAGCCTGAAGAGATCTGCGGTGAAGTCGTGCGCCACCTGTCACAGGGTCTCTTCCAGGACGAGGACGAGCAGACCATTTCGATCTTCGAGCTCGCGCATTTCCTGTTCGTCGTGGGTCACGTGGCCGTCAAAGTCGCCGTGCACATTGAGAAGCTGGCGATGTCGATGAAGAAGCTGCGCGTGAAGCACGAGGAGAAGCTGAACAAGCGATCGGGAAGCATGGACGAATCCGGAGGCGCCAACAACGACCCTGAGGACGTGTCCGCCATGGAAGATGAGCTGGGTGTGGCTGCGGAAGTCGAGGCGGAGGAAGACATGTACGTGCAGAACATGACGCAGAAAGAGATTGTGTGCCGCAACCTGCTTGGTATGTACGGTCCGCTGATCATTCGCGTACTGCGCGGCGGCAACGACGAGATCAGCGGTGACGAGCTGCTGATTGAGTGTGCGGTGGTGGCACTGAGCAAGTTCATGGCCGTGTCGGATGAATTCTGCGAGAAGCACCTGCAGCTGCTGTTCACGATCCTGCAGGAGTCGCCGCTGCCGTCAGTGAGAGGCGACGTGATCATCGCGCTGGGTGATCTCTCGTACCGCTACCCGAACCTAATCGAGCCCTGGACTACGCACCTGTACAACCGCCTGCGCGACGTCGACCTGAACGTGCGCAAGAACACGATCGTCGTACTCTCGCATCTGATCCTGAACGACATGATCAAGGTGAAGGCGCAGATCAGCGAGATCGCAATCTCACTCGTGGATGAGGAAGAGGGCATCCGCAACATGACCAAGCTCTTTTTCCACGAGCTTTCAAAGAAAGGTACAAACCCGATCTACAACATGCTTCCAGACGCGATTGGACAGCTATCGTCCAGGTACGATATGCACTCACTCGGCACTCTCTTATGCTATGGTGCATCTCAGTGCTTACTGACCTCTTTGTTTTTCATGTATTTCCTTGCAGTGAGCTCGTGTCGAACGAAAACTTTGAGTCGATCAGTCGCTTCATGATCCAGTTCCTAACCAAGGAGAAGCAGATCGAGAGCATCGTGGAGAAGCTCTGCCAGCGGTTCCCGTCGGCCGTCAAGGTCAAGCACCAGCGAGACCTGGCGTTCTGCCTCGCGCAGCTCACGCACACGGAGAAGTCGCTGCGCTACATGATCCAGAATCGCAAGCTCATGCGCGATGCGCTCACGGACTCGGGCGTGACGGAGAACTTCTCGCATCTGGTCAACAAGGTACGTCGCGGGAACAACACGGCGTCCACGACCGCCGAGATGAAGGACGCGATCGACCAGCTCGAGAAGATCGTGGAGAGTGCTGAGAACGGTGAAGAAGAGGACGACGTCGTCGCGATCGAAGGTGGCAGTGTCGCGCCACGGGAGCCCGCGACGCCAAGGCCCAAGGCGCGAGGGCGACGTGGCAGCAAGAAGACGAAGGAGCCAGCCGTGCAGACCTTCGTGGAGTCAGCTGTGAAGCCGAAGCGCAGCGCGCGCCAGACGAAGAAGAAGATCAAGGCGCGCGTAGTAGAGAGCAGTGATGAAGCGTCTTCGGACGACGATGAGTAAGCCAAGAAAACGGTCAGTGGCTACGTGTGATTTTTTTTCATTTTCATATCCAATGATGTGGTTCTTAAGCAATTACGAAGAACGAGCAAGCTAAACAACTCAGGTGAGGAAAAAGCTCAGTACATGAGCTCTCTTCTCTCTCTCTCTCTCTCTCTCTCTCCCAGTAGATCAATCGTGCAAGTGTGAATAGTTAGTTAACGGAGAGTGGCTGACGATCTGTGGACGACTGGAGACTCGTCATGGCCGTGAGCACGCGCAGTACCTCGTCCGGGTCGTCCAGGTAGTACTGCGCGCGACTGACCTTGTGGCCCACCGTGCACGTGTAGCAGTTGGAGCCTTGCACGACGTTGAACATGTCCTCATCCGTACGCTCGTCGCCCACGGCCAAGATGAAGTCCGAGTCTAGCGACGTGAAGTACGGCGTCTCACTCTCGTACTCAAGGATACGGCTGACCGCGCGGCCCTTGTTCACGCGCCACGGCCGGATGGTAACGTATTTCTTGATGCGGCACATGACGATACCCACGGGTCGGTCGCGCAGTGTCTGGTCGAAGTGCAGCTGCAAGTCCTTTGCCTGCTTCAATCCGTACGTCGGGTCTGCGTCACGGAAGTGCCACGTGTACGAACAGTCCTTGATGTCCAGCAGCGACCCGGGCGTGCGCTCCGTGAAGTGCTCCAGAATGCTCTCAACTTCGTCGCGCCACTCGAGCTCCACATCGCTGAACATGCACTGCCACGGCAGGCTCTCGAGACGTCCATCGCTGGTGGATGCCTCTGCGATCGAGATCAGGTCGTCGTTCGAGAGCGCATCATCGTCGCCAAAGAGCTCGTCGTCATCTGCAGCGTTGACTCGTAGCTCGGACTCGTCGTAAAGACCGTCGACACTGTTGGTGCTCATGCTGTCGGACGAGATCTTGTCGTCGCTCTCTCCAGCCTTAAACGTCGACAGCGGGTGCTTTGCCGCCGGACGGAACCAGTAGCCGTGTTCCGCCGCCAAGCCCACGCGCGAGAGGTGACCGAACCATTCCTGCAGACGCGCCTTGTTGCGTCCGCTGATGATGTAGACCGAGTTGTGCGGGTCGGCCGAGAGCTCCTCAAGACACGATAGCAGCGCCGGTGACGGCTCGGCGAGCTCCGCCATGCTCTGGTAGTTGACGAGCGTGCCGTCGTAGTCGAGCAGGAACAGGCGGCGCTGGCTGCGCTCGTAATATCCGAGGAGCTGCGCAGTGTCCAACTTCTCAAGACGGTTGTACTCCTGCGCTGTCGCAGCCGCCTCGTTCAGTGCCGACATGATGCGCTGAGCCCAAAGCGTCGACGTGTACGTGTTCACGTAGCGCGAGAGCTGGTGGTGGCGGATGCGCTTGGTCGTCGTGCTCATCTTGAGCGCCGTGTCAATGCTCGCCGCGACCTGCTCAATATGCATCGGGTTCACTAGCAGTGCGCCCTGGAACGACGACGCGCAGCCAGCAAACTCGCTGTACACGAGCACGCCACCGCACGACTCCTTCTGCGCTGCGATGAACTCCATGGCCTGCAGGTTGATACCTTCCTTAATGCTGCTGATAATGCCCACATCCGCCGTGTTGTAGAGCGCCACGAGCTGGTCGTGCTCGATCGTGCGCTGCAGGTACCGCACAGGCGTGTACTCGGCCGTGGCGAACTTGCCGTTCACGCGGCCCACAAGCTCGTTGATCTGGCGGTTGAGCATCTGGTACTGGTGCGAGGCCGTGCGTCCGCTTTCACGCACGACGGCGAACAAAACGACCTTACCGCGGTACTCGGGGTAGTGCTGCAGCAGGTACTCCATGGCCTCGAGCATCTCCGGGATGCCCTTGCAAAAGTCGAGCTTGTGCACGCCCACAATGACCTTCATGCCCTCGTTTTGCTTCAGCAGCATCTGGATCTGCGTCTGCACGCTGGGCGTGATCTCGTATTTGAGCGGCTCGATTCCCATGGGGCAAATGCCGAGCGAGATGAGGCGGCCGTTGTACTCGACGCGACTGGGCGACGACTCGAGCCCGAGCATGCGCGTGCAGACGTTGAGGAAGTGGCGGATGTAGTCGAAGTGGTTGAACACCACGAGATCCGCACCCAGCACGCCGTGCAGCAGCGCCTCGCGTGCCGGTAGCATCTGGAAAAACTCGGACGACGGGAAAGGCGAGTGGAAGTAGAAGCCGCACGTGATGTCGGGAAAGCGTCGGCGCAGCAAACCGGGAAGGTTCATGAGCTGGTAGTCGCACACGAGCACCAAGTCGCCGTCCTTGTAGATCTCCGAGACGGCCTCGAGGAATTTCTGGTTCGCGGCGCAGTACGACTCGTACTTCTCGGCAAAGTTTTCCAACAACCGGCTGTCCGAGCGCTGCGGCAGCGAGTGAAAGAGCGGCCAGAGGATCACGTTGCAGAACTAATAAATACAAAACGACACACAGAGGCGTTAGTTAGTTAGGTACGTTAGGACAACATCGCCATTTAGGCGTACGACAAACAAGCATCGCATCACAATCATGCATGTGTTACCTGGTTGTGATACAGATCGAGCATCTCGTTTGTGAGGAAGACGGGGCGGCAGTTGTACTCAGACTCGAGCTTCCTGCGCACGCCGTCCTGGCTCGACTCGTCCACGACGGCACCCGGCCACGAGATCCACTGTACGTTGTTGCCCTCACAGAGGTAGTCGATGGCGCTCTTGAAGCCGGCGTCCGACGGGATGTAATGCCATGAGTCGTCCTGGTTCGTCTTGACCATGCGCACGCAGCGCTGTAGCGAGCACACGATGATCTTGTTCGACTCGCTGGCCATCGGGATGGGCCCCACGTTGCGCGACGTTGAGTTGTAGCGCTGCGAGTCCTGCCGCACGGCCGCCAGGCGCCGGTGCAGGTCGTGCAGCTGATCCAGCAGCGAGCTCTCGCCGAGCTCCGCCGTGGCCAGTGGCGGCATGGAGGAGGCGGGCGCCGTGGAGGGGGCGGGCATTGCGGATGATGCGGAGGACGTGGGGGCGGGTGGCGGAGGAGGTGCGAGGGTGCTGCTTGGGCGCATTTTTGCGAGTGCAGCGGCTCCGCGATCTTCTTTGCTTTTGCTGCGCACAGTAGCAGCCTTCTTCATTCGAGCACGGCTCTTAGTCAGTTGAGAGACGATCCGATAATGGCTGCTTCGCGTAAAGTCACCCATCATTTATTTACTGAAAATGTGACGTGGCAACTTAGTGTTCGCCACACTAACTGAGGCAAGAGCGTACTGAAGTTTCTCGAAGAGAAGAACGGGTCCCTTCGATTGTTAAACCTTTTCAAATCTGTAAACATTTATCAAAAGGCACTTGCTACTGTGACAAACTGGATATACAAATGTTATATGTAAATTGTCACATTTTTGTATAGCCAGTTAACTAAAAGTGACTATTGGGGACGAGCCAGGAGTGATGCCCTTCGGACTAACACTCCAGACAAGACATTTATCAGGGTTACGTGTATAAACCTGCCTCAACTGCTGCAGCAATCTACCGTCATTTTGGGCCGAAAGGCAGTTTTCTGCGTGTCTCATTAACTTTGGTAAATAAGAAGTATATACGTGTGTATGACCGGAGGGGGGGGGGTCTCTTGTCACAATTGTCACTCTCTTATCAAAAACCTTCTTATTTTACTCAGTCGACCCGCAGAGCTCTATCCTTTGATAAGATACGCGGAATGACAGCGATAGTAATAGAGCTTGGCAACATAAGCAAAAAGAGCCGGAGGAGCAGGCCCATTCACCTCCACCCACCCTCTTCCCTACTTTGGGCCGCGACGATCGGAATCTTCATGTCAGGCGCTACCCCATTTGTTGGTTTGGGTACGTAAGAGCCGCGTGACTCGCTGCTTGCCGACCTTCCGGACTTGGTGACTGCGTACGAGCGCGAAGCCGCGGAGCACGGGGCAACAAGACAAAACTAGTCTCCGCCAGCGCGCGATGGAAGCAGTCAATCCAGCGGTGCTCGTCTTCGGTAATCGACCACTGCACGATGAAGCTCGCCCACGCAGCGGCGTCCGATCGCTCGATGCCATGGTCGCTGCAGAACGTGCATCCATCGAGATGATGCGCGTAGCACGCCGGTCGGTCTTATTCACGCTAGAGCTCACACACAGGCGCGCAGCGGACCGAGTGCCCGCTGCTTTCGAGACTGCTCGCGTCCAGCAACGAGATCAGAGATGTCGGTCTCGGTGTTCCAGTAATTCATGAAAGATGTCCACGAGGTATTGAGCGCGTTCTTCGTCACGGTTCACATGATTGTGACGGACTTGCCACGCGTACCTCTCCAGCGCCGTCAAAGCCCGCCATCTCTTCTTCCGAGCGCCCGCTGATCAAAGCACTGCAGTCGAAGTGCTCCCACAGGCGCAGCACGCACTCATAGTCGCGTGGCTTGGCTCGTGTATTCGTCGTAGTCGGAGCGGCACGTTGATCGTTATAAAGTAAATTTGAATGTGCATTGTGTGTTACCGAAAATGCAGAGATCGATAGGTCTAGTTCGCATTCGCTACATCTAGCCTGGGTAAGCACAACGTGAGCGCATAGGCATGCACGAGCGAACACGTGCTCTCGAACTACGGGTGTGGCTTCAGCACGCGCACGGTGCTCCTATATCCAGTCAGCTCGTTCGTGTGTTGTGGTTGTAGTCAAGACACTGCTGGTTGGCCAAAGGAGTGTTGCGACAGTCACGCTGGGTGTCGCACAACCGAAGGCTGATTCTGAACACGCGTGCTGCCACACCGCTTGTCGCCGGTCTTCATCCCTCGCGCCACTGTTCTCGCGCGGTTCACCGTTGTTGTTCACCATGCTCTCGAGGCTGCTGTTTGTCGACTGCCGCACATGTAGCGAGCCGGTGTTCGCTGTTTTGAGTGGGGGGTGGTGTGGCGGGCTGTCATCACACATAATTCTGATGCATATTCTAGGGCCTTGTGGTTGGCCGACTTTTGTGACTTGGCAAAATCCGATTAACTGGTGGCTTGTTGCCGCCAGCTAATGAAACAATGCTACGTCGCTTATATTGCGGCATGTCTTTGTGGCCTAGTTGAGTGCCAGAGGTAGCATTTGATTTGAAAATACTGATTTAGTTTTGCACCTAAAGAAATAGATCGTCTTGGCCTTCAACCAATACCGACGCTTCCTCCACTTCAGCGTGTAAGTTAAAGTAACGGACTCGAGTCCCGTTACACGCTGAGTGTTGGTCCAGCACGCTCGTCCGAGCGTACTACTGTGTATCAGGAGTAACGCCGTGACATAGCCTAAGTAAGGGTACGCGTCTGTGGACGAACGTGATCACTTGTGCGCGTCTAATTAAGATCTCATGGGTATACCAGAGCATGAGCATTACGACGACCGACTGTAACGCAGTGTGGACAGTGTGGATTATCTTATGAGCGATCAAGATATGCGCACTTGAGCGGGAGCGTACAAGTGTATGCAGGCATGCAATTGTGTACGGTGTATAGAGTTTGAGGTTTAATTAACCAGTTGTCCTTATTCATGTCAGCGCCGCGCATATATGAACGAGAAGGGCCATATCATGTCAAGCACAATTTTGTACCGCTGCAAACATGCTCACTGCTACCAAACAGATTCCGATTGCAATGATCAGAGGTCCGCAGCATACCATCGACACGATTTTTGAGCAAAATCAACAGCAAAGCATCTGCAGTCAGATTTCGAAAAGCTCACACGATGACCAAGAAAATATGGAATTCCTCTGACGCTGAATCAGGAATCTAATAGTACTCGGACTGTCAGCTGTGGAATGTTGAGGACGAAAATCGCCAATGATTAAAGAATAATGCTGTATCCATAAAGATTTCATTATTCAACGTTGGTATTTTTTATTTGAGCTGTATTTGCAGCCAACTCGAGACAAATGACAACCGCTTTTGGTTACAGCTAGTCACTATAGTGATCCCCACACTAAAAAAGACTTCAGAGCTACGTACGCCTGGCTGTTTTGTCAGTTTGTTGTTAAACACTGCTTGTCTACGACTGAGCGGACATAGTTACCTCAATGTGTCCAGGATGCATACAAAACAAGTAAAATGTGATAAATTCTAATTCTGGAGTACCTAGACAAATCAGGACCGGAAAACATGTGCAAAGTTTGACATAGGTCGCCTCAACCTTCAGCAACGAGGTAGATAATTAACGCTTGCAGGTGAATCTGAATGCTGGGGAGATGTAAGGATGGACAATCACTCTCAACGTGATGGCCATCAACATTTTCCCTCTTCCATTTTTACAAACATTCAGAATAGCAAAAGAACAAAATAGCGTAAACATCGAGCACGTGCCTCACGTGCTGTAGGTT
>JAASGO010000087.1:0-54013 GCA_023334245.1 Globisporangium cederbergense | reverse complement strand
ATGCAATTTCTATTGAGATTTCCATCAAACGATCTCAGCACTAGCTTGAATAAACGACCGAGAGCGTCCATTGCGCGGCTCACACGTCGCATACGTCGCGATATACTTCGATTACGACACAAGCTATACACGACGTGTGCGATCTTAGAAGTAGACGCGGCGCGCTTCTCGCGCGTGGATGACGCTCGCGGCGCACACCGCGTAGAGTTTCGTGAGCAGCAGCAGCGTACTGAGCGCAGCGAAGACGCACACGATCAGGTTCAGGACCACCAGCGCGTAGAAATCGGCACCGTCCGCGGGCGAAATGTCATTCGTTGTCGCGTCTGTGCAGATCACGTAGGCGCCTGCGAGGCTGAACACGATTCCACAAATCACCAGCAGCGCAAAACACACGCTCTTCGCCAGTTTCTTCCCGGCGCTAAGGAAATCATAACAATGGGCTGATGTGAGCACAGGTACAGGGTTTACAAATAAATGGTGGTCAAGAGAACAACTAAGAGAGTGAGGCGTACCTTGGGCTGCCCTGGGCTTGGTTGGCAGCGCTGCGTGGTAGCAAGAACTGGGTTTCTGTTTAAAAAAAACAACGCATGAGCGACTCATTAGCGTAGCGCATTCGCATCAAGCTTCTTTACATGAGCTGTAGGCTCCAACGCACCTTTCTGCAGGCCTTCTCCGCTCTCCAATCGATCAGCTTCCTCGCCTCGGCTCTGCTGAAATTGCGCCATTCGATTGTGGACGTTTGAGGCGCGTGGCTAACAAGCTCGCGAATTGTAGAATGGTCGACTAAAACGGAGCCGCGTGTGTGCATGGTGTTGCCTACGGGATGCGGCGGTTTGAGTTGTCAGAAGCCACCACCATCGCACGTCCCACACGCCGTCCATTCACTCCAGCAATGAAGAAGCGCGAGTCGACAGCAGTCATTATGCGCCCACCAGTCATCGCCTGCTGAAAAAACTGCGCTGGTGTCAAAGAGAGCTACGAGCGCGGCGGTCGGTTGCACGACGACGCGGTAGGTTGAGAGCCACGAGCACCGCTCGAGTGTCGTTCAATGACATCCATGGAGCTTGTGTGAGCTGTCTACATGAGGCAAATGGCCGCTGTCAACCGGCGAGCTGCACTGCATTCAGTCAAATGAGCACAAGTTAGCAACAAATTGATCTGCACGCACTTGCCTCGAGGAGGCCACGGAGGTGTCGTCGCCTGCCGCCTTCTGCTTACGCCCTTCAAGATCAATAGTCCGCCCCATGCACGCAACGCGTCGTGTCGCAGCTTACTCGATGAAGAGGAGGCTGACGACACCACCCAGAACCACCTTACACCAAAATTTGGCCACTCGTTGCCCATTCATTCACATCGCACTCGTATCCACAATGCACACACTCGTTAACAAGTAGGAACACGCAAGCAGCGGCACATACCTTCATCAAGGGAAAGCGTCAGCAATGCATACAAGGCAAAGCAGCAACGGACATGGCCATGTAACGCGCACGCGCACACGCACGCCACCTTCCTTCTTCCGACGTTCACGGCAACATCGTCGTCGTCACCTTGAAGCTTGCCTCTCGTTCCTCTCATCTTCAAATGTGCTATTAAGTAGGTTCATTTGTTCTTGCATTCCATCAGATCAAAATTTATCGAAGGCAGGAAGGTTGGGGGATATGCTGTTTAGTAGGTGTTTATCACTCTTGCAAAAATGGACAGCCGAACTCACTTTCCTTTCCCTCTCTACAGTGACCTGCATACTCTCTTCTCTTTCCCTGGGTCGCTACTCTCTTCCATGTACCTCGTGATATTGACCTGTATACGATGCATAAACATGTATATTGAATCACACGAGGGACAGTGTACACCTCAAACGTATACCCAATCCCTCATTTCATCCTCTCCTGGCACGCGTTGAAGCAGCGACCGACTGTCCGCGCGCCTCGCATTCATTCAGTCATTCCCGGATTTGCTTGCGCCCGCCCGCCCCCACGCGACAGGAAGAAGCCGAGCGAAGGGAACACGAGAGTCCAACGCCCCCGTTCTCCTCTGCCTTCGCCCTCTCACCCCACTGTACGAGTGAGAGACTCGGCACATTAACCGACAAGACACGCACACAGAACAGCCGCCCACCATGAGCTACCAGCTGCCGTCGGCGTTCCTGCAAAAGTTTACGCCCAAGGAGATCCACGAGCTCAAACGCGTGTTCAAGGAGCACGACAGCGACTACTGCGCCGCCGTCTCGCTCGCGGATCTGCCCACGGTGCTGCAGAAGCTGGGCGAGAATGTCACGCCCAACCAGGTGACAATCATGCTCAAGCAGGTCTCGCTCGACCGCCCGAACGTGATCAACTTCCACGAATTTCTCGAGCTGCTCTACGACTTCCGTAATGGCGCGATCGCACTCGACGCAAGTGTGCTGATGGGGCAGGCGTCGATTTCACCGATCCCCCCGCAAGCGGCGCCTGCACCAGCGCCTGTTCCGACTGCGGCTGCTGAATCGACGCCGTTTTTTGCGAAAAAGGCGACGTGGGCGCCAAATCCAGCCGCACCTGCTGCTGAAGTCGCTCCACAGCAGCCAACAACGTTTGCTCAGAAGCAACAGTGGCCGCCTGCTGCGTCTTCATCTGCTCAACCACCGGCACCCCCCGCTGTGCAAAAGAGCAAATGGCCACCTGGACCGGCAGCGACTAGTTCTGCCGCGCCGACCCCCGCGCAACAGCAGCAGTCAGTGCCAGCGCCACCAACGCAGTGGGCTCGCACGACTCCTCCAAAGGAGTCAGCGACTGCGAGCAAGCCTCAGTGGCCAGCTGCTAGCACCACTGGAACCTCGCCTGCGAAAGCTCAGTGGCCACCGTCCTCGCCAGCGAAAGACAGCACCGCAAAGCCGCACTGGCCGCCAAGCTCACCTCCGAAACCGAGCGGTGTGAAGTCGCAATGGCCACCAACCTCACCAGCGAAAGACGTCAATGCGAAACCACAATGGCCACCTGCTGCGGCTTCTTCTCGAGAGCAGCAATCGCCAGTTGACGCTCACAAACCGCAGTGGCAGCCTGCTGGCGCGTCAAAGCCTTCCACGAGCCCTGTTCCGAAAGCGCCACAATGGCCACCAGCTGGCCAGCCAACTGCGAGCCCAACGAAGCCACAATGGCCCCCAAACCAGCCAGCGCAGAGTGCAGCTGACACCGGTACTTCTTCACCGTCTGGTCCGAAGCGCTCGCAGTGGCCACCTGCAGCTGAGAGCTCGAGTGCACCAGTCCGCGGTGGTTTGCCTCCTCAGTCAGCTGGTTCTCGATCGCCTGTTCGATCCCCAGTGCCAGATTCGTCGGCTGACATGGATGCGCACACGATTGGCGTCTTGCAGCGCCGAGCGAGTGCCGTGGCGATGTACAATGCGAATGTCACGATTCACGAAGTGAAGGGATCTGCTGGTGGTGTGCACTCGTACTCGGAAGAAGAGACGTCGGCGTTTACGGAGCACATCAATAACTGCCTGCACCACGACAAAGATGTCGCTCCTCTGCTACCGATGGACCCAGTGGACGGTCTGTTCCGATCTGTGAGCGACGGTATCTTGCTGTGCAAGCTCATCAATGCTGCAGTCCCAGAAACGATCGATGTCCGAGCAGTGAACATCAAAAAGAAGGCGAAGGAGCTGAATATTTACGAAAAGACGGAGAACCACAACCTCTCAATCAACGCGGCGAAGAGTATCGGCTGCAGTGTCGTCAACATTGGTCCATCCGATTTGATCGAAGGCAAGCCGATTCTGGTGCTCGGTTTGGTGTGGCAGATTATCAAGATCCAGCTGACGTCGACGATCAACCTGAAGAACCACCCGGAGCTGATGCGCTTGCTGTTCGAAGGCGAATCGCTTGAAGAATTTATGAAGCTGCCTCCTGACCAGATTCTGCTGCGTTGGATGAACTATCACCTCAAGGCTGCTGGTCACCCGAAGACCGTGAAGAACTTCAGCACTGATCTCCAGGATGCTACTGCGTACAGTGTGCTGCTCCACCACATTGCCCCTGAGCAGTGTGACTTGTGCCATGAGAGTGTGCCAGAAGAGCGCGCTGCGCACGTCATCCGCAATGCTCGGCGATTGGAAGTGGAGACGTTCATCAAGCCTCGCGATATCACCAGTGGCAATCCGAAGCTGAACATGTCATTCGTCGCTCAGCTGTTCAACACGTGCCCAGCATTGGATGTCATCGAAGAGGAGCTCAAGCAGCTGGAGGAGATCCTGTATGACGACAGTGGTGACACTCGTGAAGAGCGCGTGTTCCGGATGTGGATCAACTCGCTGGCGATTGACGGCGTGTACATCAACCATTTGTTTTCTGACATGCGTGACGGTATCAACCTGCTGAAGGTGTTTGAGAAGATCGAAAAAGGCATCGTGTCGTGGCAGAAGGTGAATTTGGTAGCTCCGAACAAGTTCAAGCAGGTGGAGAACTGCAACTACTGCGTCGTGCTAGGCAAGCAGCTCAAGTTCTCGCTCGTGAACATTGGTGGCGCCGACATCTTCGAGGGTGCGAAGAAGCTGATCCTGTCGATTATCTGGCAGAGCATGCGCTACCAGCAACTGAAGCTTCTCAGTGGACTTGCGAAGGGACGTGCTGAGATCACCGACAAGGACATCATCGACTGGGCGAACGCGAAGGTTCGCCAGGGTGGACGCATCAAGAGTCAGATCGTGGCGTTCCGCGACATGACACTGTCGGATGCGCTGTACCTGCTCGATCTCGTGCATGCCGTGGAACCTCGTGCTGTGAACTGGGACCAGGTCGCGCAAGGCAAAACAGACGACGAGAAGGCGAGCAACGCCAAGTACGCGATCAGTTGCGCGCAGAAGATCGGCGCGGCGGTGTTTCTGACGTACGAAGACATTGTCGAGGTGAAGCCCAAGATGATGATGACCTTTGTCGCGAGTCTCATGTCGCTTGACATGCACAATAGCTCGTAAGAAGGTGGTGGAGCGGAGAGAGAAAGAGAGAGAAAGAGAGAGTGTGAATGAGAATATCAAGTGCTTTACATCAAGAAGCGATGAACCAACGTATACACGACAGGTGAGAGTGAGTGCAACTGAATACAGCTGCAGCTTTCTTTATTGTCTAACAAGGTCATTTGTCCAGCGGAGCTCGTCAAAGCAATCGTCTATGAAAATCTGCGGTTACAGGTCTCCTGTAGTCAATGGACGGCTCACAGCCATGCATTAGACGAGAGGACGTTAGTGGAGTTGCGTTCGACAGCCAAAGTATCCAATGCATCCCCACAGGGATCCGACGGATGAGTATTTTGAACCGAGCCATTCATTCGGCTGGCTTTGTCAATGCCAAGGCCGAGAATTTACAAGATAATCCAAGACCATACGTACTGTACGAGGTCACGCGCTCTCTGCGCAACGTGTTTCTCGCAAGTCTCCAAGTGAGGCGCTTTTTTCGCGGCAGAAACGATAGGAGGTGGCGGACCATCGACCCCAGAGGGAACAATGCAGTGGGTGGGTGAGTGAGTGAGAGGCAATTAAGGTGTTTCATAGTCAACTAGACATCGTTTCGGAGCTGTTGACTTGGGAAGGCGCAGCGCCAAAACGTGCGTCGTTGCTGCTTATGTTGGTGGTCCGTGACTTGGCATGAGGAAAAAATCCAGATGAAACTCATCCAAAGTTGGAAAATATCAGTGTTTCTTGACAGTAGATATTATGACCGACAATAAATCAGGACCGTATACACTAGCCGGACTGGTATACGTCTGTCAGAGTAATTACTGTTAAGCTACAGTTCTCATTTACAACTTCAATAGATATCATTTACATTAATACGGATATACACAGCACATGTATGCTTCGATCAGTCAAACCATCCCTCGCCAACTAAAATGGGATGGTTGAACCCATCCGTGATGCAGATCACCAAAACCGAAAAGATTCGACCATACAAACTCCAAGTACAGCGCGAGCGTATCAACCTCTCGCTCCCCACTCGACCATCCATCTGTGTGGTTTTAGTTTTCTTCTGCGCATCAGACCAGCACCGCCACAAGCAACAGCAAGAGACAACGGCAGGCGGCAGTTGCGAATCTGCACGTCAGACCACCAGTCCCCAGTCTCCACCGGCAAGCAGCACAACAAGATGGCGCCCCTCGCGAAGCGCAAGGCACTCATCATCGCGGGCGTCGTCACGCTCTGCGCGATCATCGGCGCCGTCGTGGGCATCGTGATCTGGAAGACCACGTCCGGCTCGTCGTCCTCAGCCTCCAACAGCAACGGCGACAACGAGAGCGACGCCGCGGCCAAGAAGACCGGCGGTGGTGGCTCCACCACCAGCGGCTCCATGAGCGGCACCGTCCACTCGGCTGGCTCCGGCTCCAACTCGAGCGACGACACCGTCTCCAAGATCACGTCCGACCCGACCAAGGGTATGTATGTCCCTGGACGCCTTTCTCTATCTATTTGCCGCAGTAACCGCGTTTATTAACTGTACCTCTTCATTCTGGCATGAACAGCTACGTACTCGCTGGCGGCGTACGCAATCGGCGACTGGGGCACTACTACGACACGTGACTCGTGCTGCAAGCGCCGCACGGACCACGACGCCACGAATGTCGACAAGAATGCTGAAGAGGCTGTCGGCGTACTCATGGGCATGGCTGCCACGGCCGCCAAGATCAAGCCCAAGGTCGTGATTGGACACGGTGACAACTTTTACTGGACGGGCATCAACGACAAGACGGACCAGGCGTACCGATTCTCGAGCACGTTCGAGAACAAGTTCAAGGATACGTCGCTAATGGCCATCCCGTGGGTGAACGTGCTGGGCAACCACGACTACGGCGGCGCGAGCTACATCTGCGAGGGCGGTGCGTGCGCGGACGCGACGGCGATCGTCGCGGGGCTCAAGAACAAGTTCTCGCTGCAGGCGGACTACAAGAGCCCGAACAACGACCGGTGGATCATGAAGGACCACTTCTACGTGCACTCGATCAAGGACGACGCCTCGGGCGTGAGTATCGACATTTTCAACATGGACACAAATGATGCGGACTCGCACGGCGCGCAGCAAATCTGCTGCCAGTGCTACGGGTACGCGGCCGGCGACGACTCCAAGTGCAAGAACGTCGTGCGTGGCGACAAATTCTGCGCCGGCGGCAACACGGATATGTACGACGCGTGCATGAAGCAGCTGGGCGCTTGGGGTGATGACTCGCGCAAGCAGCTCGCGGAGAAGGTCAAGGCGTCCAAGGCGACGTGGAAGATCGTGAACTCGCACTACTCGCCGTACAACCACTATGCGGCGGACCGTCAGGACATGTGGAAGAGCTTGCTAGACGGCTTGGGCGTGCAACTCTGGATGAACGGCCACACGCACGGCGAGAAGCACGACCACGCGGACTTTGGGCTGCACTACATCGAGAACGGCGCTGGCGGCGGCATCCTGAACGAGGCTGCAAGCGGCGTGCCACCCTACGTGACGTACATCAAGCCTGTGTGGACGTACACGAACCACGACTACGGCTTCTTCGAGCTGAGCGCGTCCAAAGAATGGCTGCAAGTGCGCTTCCTCACCTTCGACGACAAGTGGAGCATCGCCGACGACTTCAAGGCGTCGACGCTCGGCGGCGTGGCTGCCCACCACTGCTGGTACATCCCCGTGGACGGCTCGCTCGGCAAGAGCTGCGACAAGTAGGCATTGTCAAGTGTAGTACTGGTGTTGCATTGCATGCGTCCATTAATAAGCATAGGAGTGCGTGCGTGGTGAGTGCAGAGCCGATCAAGCGGTGCTAGCGCTCAGCTCGTGTTGATAACAGCAAAACCAGTTGTAAACGAAGAGCTACGCTCCAAAAATAAGCCGTTTTCTAAACAAAACACGTTGGTTCGTACGAACAGGCGGATCTGAGTGCAGCCCACGCGCTAACGCAGGCAGATCAGAGCTGCTTGAGCAGAGAGCCTCTTGCGCATGGGGCGGAAAAGCGAGCGAGCGAGCGATACACTCGAGAGCGGAAGGAGCGTCGGACGCACGCAATAGAAAAAGAGTTTGGGTGCCGTTTGCTCGTGAATGGATTGCGTCCTGATTATGGCCGCTCTCATAAGAGCCGGGCGGGCTGGTGCACAGGCGCGCGGAGAATCCACTGTGTCCAAATGGCCGATTTTCTGCAAAAGTCTCGTTTGTTTCCAAATTTCACACAACCAGGTGATATCAAATGATGCTTGTCTCATCAAAATGAGCAAGAAATACAAAACACGGTGAAGTCAGGCTGGATACATACCTCTTTATGGACATAATTCGTGAAACTCTACCGCATTACATCTAGACCTTAATAATATGATACCTTCTCTAAGTGAAACGCTATGTATTTGCTTTGAAAACATTGAGTATGTAGGCAAAACTCACTTCATAACATTGAAATTTCTCTAGATAATAGCTGTATAAAAAGTCGGTCATATTAAATTGGCAAGGAAAATACTATGTGATCTGTGAAGAGCTGCAAACAACGCCAGACGACCGATGAGAAAGTCCTGTCTGTCCAACAGCCAATCGCGATCGGGCTCTGCGTGAGCATGCGTGCGGAGGGACCGCCATTGCCCTCACTCTGCAATCTCCACACTCCCGATCCACACTAGCAGGTCGGCAACACCTTCCGAGAGAACGAGAGAAGTAAGCCATGAATATGCAAGGCCCGCGCCGCTCGAGCTCCGTCACGGTGCTCTCGCGCGACAGCCAGAAACCCGGCATGAGCAAGCGCAAGCGCCTCATCATCCTCGGCGCCATCGTCGTACTCGCCGTGGTGGGCGTTGTCGTGGGCGTCGTCGTGTCTAAGAGCTCGTCCGACTCGACGTCCACAGCTTCGGGTGAGAACTCGTCCAAGTCTAGCTCCGACTCCACTGGCACGAGCGGCAAGAGCTCCAGCACAACCGCCGGCTCGTCGGCCGGCACCGTCAACAGCGGCGGCTCGGGCAGCAGTAACAGCAGCAGCTCGACCACGAAGATCACGTCGGACCCAACCAAGGCGACGTACTCACTCGCGGCCTTCGCGATCGGCGACTGGGGTTCCACGGTTGCCAAGGACTCGTGCTGCTCCGACAGCAGCACGTACACCGAGTTCGACGTTATCGCCGAGGACGTCGTGGGCTCGCTCATGAACATCCAGGCGGGTCTGTCCACGGCCGTGAAGCCTAAGGCGATCATCGGCCACGGCGACAACTTCTACTGGTCGGGCATCAACGGTGACTCGGACGTGTCCTACCGCTTCACCAACACCTTTGAGAACAAGTACACGGGTGCGAACTTGGCCAACATCCCGTGGGTGAACGTGCTGGGCAACCACGACTACGGCGGCTCGAGCTTCGTGTGCTCGGCCGACGGCCAGCCAGCCAAGTGCAGCTCCAAGGCGGATCTCGTGGCGGCAATCGACAACAAGTTCAACTGGCAGGCCAAGTACGTGAGTCCGAACGGCAACCGCTGGGTGCTCGAGGACCACTTCTACGTCTACACGATCAAGGACGCGGCGTCGGGTATCAGCATCGACATCTTCAACGTCGACACGAACGACGCGACGACCCACGGTGCGCAGCAGATCTGCTGCCAGTGCTACGGCTACGCTGAGGGCGACGACAAGCAGTGCAACAACATCTCGCCCGGTGAGAAGTACTGCGCCGGCGGCGACACCGACATGTTCAACGCCTGTAACGAAAAGTTCACAGCCTGGGGCAAGGACTCGCGCAAGCAGCTGGCTGCCAAGGTCAAGGCCTCGACGGCCACGTGGAAGATCGTGAACTCGCACTACTCGCCGTACGCGCACTTCGCGCCCGCGGGCATGAAGGAGTGGTTCGACATCCTCAAGGACAGCGGCGTGCATCTCTGGGTCAACGGCCACACGCACGGCGAGAAGCACGACTACTCCGAGGGCCTCGGTGTGCACTTCCTCGAGAATGGTGCCGGCGGCGGCATCGTGCGCGAGTCGTCCAGCGGCATCCCGGACTACGCTAAGAGCTACAGCATCACCAACAAGTGGGTCTACGGCGGTCAGGAGTACGGCTTCTTTTCGCTCACGGCCTCTAAGGAGTGGCTCAAGGTGCAGTACCACACCGCCGACAGCAAGTGGGCTTTTGCCGAGACGCTCAAGTCCGCCACTGTTGGTGGTGTCGCCACCAAGCACTGCTGGTACGTTCCATCGGACGGCACGCTCGGCCAGGACTGCACGTCTTCTTAGGTTTTGAGATTGAAGACGATGGAGAAGGAGAGGATGGATGGTGAAGAGCAAGGAGAGATGACAAGCGAGCGAGTGAGCGGGTAGATTAACTAAATGAGACGAGTACTTACATGACTGTGTTGTCTACTGCCAAAGGACACTTTGAGTCTTGGTAACGAGGACTTACCTGCTCATCGTAGAGCTCTTGGTGGTTGACAAAAGAGCTGCTCATTTCTTACGACACCAGACGATCTTGAGTCTGGGGGATATGTCGACCCGCTAGTGCCCACACACGCCACGAGGAAGACGGCGAAGGTGATGAAGACGAGTGGAGATAATGATGGCGACGAGGACAACACTAGCTAGCTGCGCAACTCCTGTCACGGCAAGGTGGTGGTCCCAATGTACGGCGGGTGCGGGGCATGGCGATTCACGGAGTGCGATGCTTTACCAGCGCAAGACGTCGAATCGCGACGGTAACGCGGCGCTGAGCATCGTGTGAGACTCTGCACGGTGATCGGGAGTTCACTCGTAGACACCAGACCAACCTCACGCGTTCCGCTCTCGTCCCTTTGATGCGTGTTGTGGAAAAGCGCGTGAGGGTGTGCAGGAGCACTATATCTTGGGTTAAAAGCAGTAGTATCCACCAATCACGCTTGGAACCAGATTCGCGTCAGCAGCCGCTCGCATGACTATTATATACCTTTTTATTATAAATATTTGCTTTCTAAATTGAAATGCTAAATAAAATAAAATTTCGAGCCTCTATATCCACAAAAGAAATGAAAAGAAATTCATAGTTGAGTTGAGAGGCCCATGGCAACGTTGCCAACAAGCGTTCCCACATTGCGTCATCCTCCTGCACAAGCAGCTCCAGCAGAAGTACTCCACAGCGGAGAGAAGTGCTCCGAAGCGCCTCGCTCGCTCGTTTGTTCGTCTGCAGCTACAACCACTCGCTCACGCACACACTCAACCAGCCGCTTGCCGTCCGTCTACACACAGCAGCGTTCTCCTACACACGGCCCGACTGCACGCGATGGACTGGAGCGCTGTGTACGACAACAACGGCGAGGAGGAAGGTCGATGGGAGGACCACGGCGAGACGCGCTCGTCACGCAATGCGCACAGGCTTCTGCACCGCAAGGTGTCGATGCCGCTCTCGCTTTCGTCCTCGCGCAACTGGCGCGACGTCAACAGCGGCGGCCCCGGCATCACCAGCGGTGCCGGTGGTGACACGGACATCTCGACGCAGTACTCGCCGCTCGTGGCGTACGCGTTCACGGTCAACTACATCCTGGGTGTGGGCTCGCTGGGCATCCCATACGCATTCTACCGCGCGGGGCTGCTCATGAGCAATCTCATGATCGTGCTCGTGACGCTCATCTCGTACATGACAGTCATGTGGGTCTCCGAGAGCGTGGCGCGCGCGCGCGAAGCGTCCATCGTCAAGTACATCAATGAGAAGTCGCGGCTCTTCGTGGACGACGACGATGCGCTCATGCTCAAGAACAGCGACTTTGAAGACTTCCCCGAGGTCACGCAGCTCTGCAACCGGTTCCTGGGCAAAGTGGGCTCGCGGCTGTACCAGCTTTCGCTGCTCGGGCTCATGTACGGCGGGCTGCTGGGCTACTCGCAGGTGTTCGTCAACAGCTTCCTGACGCAGGTGACGAGCATTGGCGGCGTCGAGATCACGAGTCTGCATGCCGCGGGTGTGTTTGCGGTGATTGTGATCCCGCTCTCGTGCTCAGACCTGACGGAGCAGATCCACGTGCAGCTGCTCATGTCCATCGTGCGCTTCGGTGCGCTGCTCATCATGATCGCCAGTGCATCCTACGCCATGTACGCTGACCCGTACGACAGCGGCATGACCGCCAGCAGCTCAACCTCAGAAGCCTCACAGGCGCCATATATCAGCGACTACAAGCTCGCGGACCTCTCGGGCTTTGGCGTGATGTTCAGCACGGGCGTCTTCTCGCAGCTCTTCCAGCACTCTGTACCTGGCCTGCTAGCCCCGCTAGGCCGAAAGAACCAGTCGAAATCCCACGCGATTTTCGGCAGCACGCTCATCACGACCATGCTCTTCTACATCTGCCTCGGCTCCATCTGCTCGCTCTACTTTGGCCCCAAGATCGCTTCGAGCGTGAACCTCAACTGGGCCGACTTCACCTGGGGACTTGCGGCCTCGGCGTCGTTGTTGCCCTTCTGGGCCAAGGTCATGTCGACGATCGTCGTGATCTTTCCCGCACTCGACACACTCAGCGTCTACCCGCTGATCTCCGTCACGCTGGGCGACAACATGGCCGCAGTCGTGCCCAAGTCCTGGTCAGACGCCGTGGGCGGCAAGCCTTTCTGGAAGCTCGTGTGCCGCTTTGGGGCCTCGATCCCGCCGCTGCTTATCTCGGTTTTCGTCACGGACCTCTCGCTCACACTCCAGTTCAGCGGCATGTCGGGCATCTACGTGGCGTTCTTCGCACCGGCGCTGCTACAGCTACAGGCGAGCAGGCAGTTTCCCGAGGCCAATGTGTACTCCGGACGGTTCAGCAGCCTCAAGTGGGTCTACGCCGTGCTGGTGTTTGGCGTTCTGGCGTTTGGGGTGCTGCTCTATCAGCTGGCGCAGCAGATCTTCGCTTAATGGATGGAGTGATTGGTAAAGGAAGAAAGTAGAAATTGTCGAGAGGTGATATGGAGAAATTGTAGACTTTGGTGTAATGCGATGAAAATTGGTGATGATGAGAATGAGCAAATGGCAACAAGAGTTCGATTGTAAGAGCGATAGAATTTATTCTTGTATAATGGTAATGCAGGCATGGACTCCCCCCCTCCCCCGCCCCCTTATGAACTCGTCCAGATTACGAGGACACTTACGAGGACCACCATCAGAGTGGACACCCGCAGGTGATGGTTGCCTGGAGCTAGGCTTTTTGTAGCCAACGTTGCGACTTGTGGGGCGGCCTCGGTGTATGGGTATGCGATCTGCTGCCCGCTGTACGTGCACGAGGCACCCGCGGGCAGATGGAAGCAGAACGCTTTGGCCGCGCTCCTCCATGAGCCAAGGGTCGACACCAAGATCGTCGTGAGGTTCCTGTGCGCGTACAGGTTGCTGCTGCCGAAGCTTTTCGTTGAAGCTACTGGCGAGTAGCTCACGTTTGCGGTCATGGGCGCGTACGGGTTGCCGCTGCCGGAGCTATCCGTTGGAGCTGCTGGCGAGTAGCTCACGTTTGCGGTCATGAACGCGTCGTAGACCCCCGCGTAGGTCAGCAGTGGGTTCGCGGGCAGCACGAGCCAGTCGATGAGTGCGTCACCCGGGATGCACTTGTCGACGGCAAAGAGGTTTGAGAGCGGCACGCTCGCTGTCTGCGAGCCAGTGACCATCACGTAGCTCTTCATGATCGGGTAGTCCCTCAAATGCTGGAGCAGCAGGTCCACAGGCTGAAAGCAGATGCCAATGTCCGCTGTGGTCGTCAGTGGGAGCTTGGCTGTGATCCCTAGAGTGCTCAAGAACGAACTGCCGGTCATTGCGCCGCACACTTGGCCCGTGGGCACCTGGGCAAAGTTGAGCATCGCCTGCATGTCCACCTCGCTGGAGTTGAACGCGCCCATCCAGGACGCCCCGCAGTACTGTGTAGTGGAACTGGTGCTGCCGGTGCTGGCCGTGGTGGTTAGTGACGCGCTCGTGCTCTTCTGAGCGCAGATGACGTTGCCAACGTACTGCAGCAGCAGATCGCCCATGCGCGTCATGTTGTTCCCGAAGGACTCGGTGATCTTAGCCGAGAACGCGTCGCAGCAGCCACCCGTAGCCGAGGTCAAAGTGCGCATCGCGAGGTCCAAGACGCCGTCCCTGAGGCACGGGATGATTGTGTCGTTGTAGAGTGGACAGATTGTCCTCTTGAACGCATCGCTAGTCATCTCCTGCGGCATCACAGTCGCGTTCAGCGTCTTGAGGCAGCCTGTGAGCGTTGCGGACGTCATCGCTTGCGTGACGACAGTCAGTGGATCGATCGCAGCGACGCATTGCGAGAGCCACGGCAGATTCGCGTCCACGGGCGCAAACACTTGCTCCAGGGGAATGTCGCTTAGCGTGGTCTCCGAAAGCACTTGCATCTGCACGAGCGCGGTGTAGAACGTGTTGTCCTTGTCGGCCAGCGTCTTGCATGATGTGGCTGCGTCCACTTGGACAAACGCATTGGGGTCGAATGAAGGCAGCAGAGCTGCGGCCAGGAAAAGCGCGGCGGCCGTTGAACGTCGCAGCATGAGTGACTTTCTGTGGGTTGGTTTCTCAGTTGTTCAGGGTTTGTCGATTTCTGAAGTGACCGCGTTAGTGGCCACTCCGCTCCGAGCATCGGCCATCAGCTCCGCGTCCTCGCATCGGTCATCAGCTTCGCGTCCTCGCATCGTATCCGACTCGACTTGGAAAGGCCGAACGGCAGCTGCTGGTGTCCTGGGAGTGCGAGGGCCATTAGGACGCTGTTGCTGCTACTGAATAAGAAGAACGCTGCCTTTCGGTGCCGTGTTACTGCCAAGCATAAGAATAGCACAGTGAGTCGAGCAAAGATACATATGCGAACCTTATTACAGATAAAATCGCCATATGCAAGCGGCTCATGCGAGCCGCCCATTTGAAACAAATATATACACACGATGCAATGATACGAAGGATTGCAGATAAGGAGAAACACAGAGATGACGTCTATTGTGCGTCGTTAGCAAGGATAGGCTCCTCCGTGGGCGCGTCAACCGGCGCGTCCTCTTCCTCGTTTGCGTCGTTCTCCTCATCGCGGTTGCGGAAACGCGGGTTCTCTTCCTCCTGTAAGCACGCACATAGTAACGGGTGGTTGCGAGCACATCTATCAGCTAGTCCATACAGACTCAAGCAGGAATGAAAGTCGACTGCTTACCTGTCGCTCAGCGTCTGGCGAGCGGCGCTCGCTCGTGTGCTTACGCGCCGGCTCATCGACCGATATGCTGTCGTCCCGCGAGCGCTTCCTCGGCGCGGCCGTGCGTCTGAAGTGGTGGCCGTCGGCGGCGTCGCTGCGCCCATAGCCGCCGCGACCTGGGTCGTACTCGTCCTTGGAACGGCGGTCGTCTCGCACCTGACCGCCCGAGAGCCCGCGACCGAACTGCCGGCCTTCCTTGAAACCACCGTCCATCTCGCAGCGCACCACACGGTTGTCCAGCTTGGTCTCGCTGATAAAGTTGGAGCACGCGATTGCCTCATCATGCGAGCTGAACCTGAACACATAGAACACAGGCGGTTAGACCACATATATCACGGCACGAGCCGTATGGATAGCCAGCACGAAGGACGTACTCGACGAAACAGAAGCCGCAGGGCGTCTTCTTGAAGCGGTCGAGCCCCATGATGACGCGCGTGACCGTGCCGACGCGCGAGAAGAGTTCATAGATCTGCACCTCGGTCGTGAAGAACGACAGGTTGCCGATGTAGAGCGTCGTGGAGCGCGCCATGGCGCGCTGCTGCTCCTCGTAGGAGGAGAAGGTTTTACGGTCCCAGTAGTTGCGCTGCTGCGTGCGCGTGAGCCGCTCCTCCTCCTCGATCACCTCGGCGTAGAGATCCGCCATCGTCTCGTGCTTTGGCTTTGGCTTTTTGCCGCGCTCGAGATTTTTTGTATCAGGAAAACAACTGGAGGTTGAGCAGTCTCTATTGTTGCATACCCTATCATATAGACTCCGCTTCACGACATTTTCGCTATTTATGTAAATGAAAAGGATAAACTGCCACAATTGGAAATGTGTGACAGAGTTGTGTCGAAAGTGGGTCCCATTCCTTTGTCGAACGCATAAAACCTATTTATAATTAGTATTATATGTTATCATTATGTGAGTACCTGCATACAATATGACAGGATGTGCAGTTTTACCTCCTTATGCAAAGTGCACTGGATGTTTTAACGAATTCAGGTGCGCTTTTGGTAATCAGCGCGTGATTGCGATCTCGCCGTGAAGACTGAAGGCAGAAGGCGAAAGAAGGCAGCAGCACTTACTTCGTGATGATCCTTCACCAAGCTCACTCCTCCATTAGCGCTCTCCGCACCACAAGCTCATCATGACCACCTCGCACCAGCGTCCGTCATCCACCCCCACGCTGCTGCTGATGCTCGTACTCGTACTCATCGCGCAGCTGACGGCGCCCGCATCCGCAGCCGATTGCTCGGCGACGCAAATCGCGACGATCCGCGCGTTCGACGCGAACGCGACCGAGGTCTGCGGCTCGTCGCTGCTCTCGACGTCCGCGGCGTCTGTGATCTGCGCCAAGCCCGCGTGCCTTTCGTACATCATCTCGCTCGAGGCGCAGGTGCCCTACTGCGACATCGCCGGCGTCAACATCCGCACGATCTTTGCGTTCGCGAGCTCCTACTGTGCGCAGCAGTCGAACGAGACCGACGCCGTCTCCTACACCAAGACGCCGAGCTCTGGTGCCGCACTGAGAGCATCGGTGTCATCCAGGTATGCGGTACTCGTGAGCGTAGTTGCGCTGCTACTGGCGACGCTCTAGATAGTCAACCTAGACTCATGAAGCTCCTCAATAGTACAAGGGTTAATGTGATGGCTCGCACACATTTTCATTCATTCATAATATTAATCAACAACGAAACCACACCAAGTCTCCACCCAGTCCGCTCACTCCTTCACTGCTGGGCTCACAAGGCCAGCAGGCTCATAGCCATCGCCGCTGCAGCAGTCCACATCTTACAACTGTGAAGAGTGACTGAATCGATATTAGCACCACTGCTCTTCGTCGTTACTGTCGTCACGTTCTTCGAGGGCGCCGTCGCGAGCTTCGCGAAGCCCACGGATGGCACCTTTGTGACGCAGTTGACGCCCTGCTCGCGGCAGACTGTGCACACCTGCGCGTACGAATGGCGCTCGCAGCCGAAGCGCGTGTCGTAGCACATCTTGGCGTTCTGGTGGCACGGTGGGTTGGCGGCCGTCAGCGCCGTGAGATTCGTCGGCAGCGGCTTCATCCTACCACCCGTGTTAACGGTGGAACTGGCCACGTTGGCGTTGTAGAGCGCGATCATTTTATTCGTGCGCTGGACGTTCGCCTCGCGACTCGACGGGTTCTGCCAAAATGGGATCGCCGTGACGTTCTTGAGCCCGAACCACGTGTCGTCGTTGGCGGCGTGCAGCTCCACGCCCTTGGCTTCGCAGAATTCCTTGTAGCTGCTGTATTCGGTGCCAAGGCGCCGTCGGTCTCTCGTTGTGCTTGTGCTGTCTGCCGTCGTTGAGCCACTGCCACCACCATGACCGGCATCGTTAGCATTCTCAGCAAAGGTCGTATCCGGATCGCCGACTGTGACTGAGTTATCGACCGTCTCGCTCGTGTCGCCGGTTGTGATGCCTACGAGCTCGTCGATGCTCAAATAACCCAGGATCTTGTACTTGAAGGTGCACGCGACGCCATCGGGCTCTGTACCAAAGGGGCACAATCCGCCTTTGTATTTGTTGCGGCACTCGTTCGACTTGCCCTCCGACCACGAGTTCATCACACAACTGCCCGGGTACGAGAACCAGACCGTGTCTGGATATGGCGCGACCATGTCAGTCGGGTACGCGTGCGCGCCCACACACGGGCCGATGTTCCACGACGACCGATTGGCGTAGAGCCCGTGGTAGAGCTGGCAGTCCGGCGGGTACACCACGACGTCGTCATCGTCATCGCTGTCGTCGTTGTCGCTCCGCTGCGCTGCGAAACCGTCCATGTTGGCCACGATATCCTCGTCAATAGCCACGCACTGACCGTTCTGCATCGTCACGAAGGGACAGAACTCTGGGTATAGGTACCGGTTGTTCTGGTAGTAGCTCAGCGCGTTGTACGGTTGCACAATCGTGACTTCAAGGAACGTGATGACCGAGACGTTGTTCCGCCGCTTGCAGTGCGCCTGCGCGATCGGGTCCGCGCCCACGTCGATGCAGTCGCGTTGTAGGTACATGAGCGCGCCTTCCACGCTGGACGTCGTCACGGAGTCGAGTGTGTTGCGGTACCGCTCTTGGAACGAGAGCGTCGAGCCTTTCGAAGGCGTGTAGCCAGACACGAACACCTTGTGTTCGTCGTCCCAGACGGGCGCCGCACTCTCCACGCGCGCCTGGTACGACGTCACGGGTGACATGAACGACGCCTGCTGCGTCAGTGTGTCATCTTCTGCGATAGCGCGCACGAGCGCAAGCTGGCAGCAGACAGCGATCGCTGCCGTCACCTCCGCGAGTCTGCGCGCAGATGTCGTCTTCATGTTTCGTTGTGAGTTTTTTTATGCTTGTCATTTTTGCATTTTGCTTCCAAATAAAGTATTTTTTACATACCAACCTGCGGACATAAGTGTCTGAATGCGAATTTATCGATGAGATGGAGTTTACATTCTCAGGCTATTCCAGACAGAATGAGTGAGCACTGTTCTTACTGGCTAGAGCCCTTCTGATTCTTTCAGTCAGCACAGTATGGACACCACGACAGCACTGCTCTCACTCTTCAACAAGCGTCCGCTCCCACAAGCTGCACCTCTAGGCTCTGCCTCCAATGACATCCACTACCACCGCTTCCTCTGGTGACGTTCATGAGGTGCTGCTGCCGCTGTCGCCCATGGACGCCATCATGGGCTCCTTCGGCTTCACGATCCTCTACATCTTCCCTCCTAGTAACGCGCAGCCATTCGATCTCGAGCAGCTCCACACGTCGTTCCTATCGCTAGTGGAGGACGAGTATCGTGTTTTGCTCGGTGAGCTCCACATGCATTCGACAACGGGTGTCGTGAGCGTCAAGCAGACGCCCAATGCGATGACGGCAACCACGATCCCGTTCGAAAAGATCGTGCTCCAAGATGTCACGACCGAGGATGCAATGGCGTCGCTCTCGATGGACTTCATGCCCAAGCGCGAGCCCAGTACGCAGCTTGTCACCATGAAGGCGTCACTATTGAGTGATGGTGGCCTTGCGATTGGCGTCAACATGAACCACATGCTGCTCGACGGCGAGGGCATGTTCACGTTCATGAAGGTTTGGGGCGAGTTCTACCGAAGCGTCGTTAAGGAGGACCGGACCAGAGTGTGTCATGACCGCGCTCTGCTAAACGGTAGAGGCGTTGGATCCGTTCTGCCACATCCAGAATTCAAACTCAAGCAGTCCCCAGCACCGACTTCAGAGCCAGCACCACCAGCCTTACCGACCACGACGCAGCACGTGTTCCACATCACACCGGAGCAGATGAAGCGGATCAAGACAGTCGGCATGGAGACGCTCTCTGAGAGCGAAGACGGGTACATCAGCACCACCGACGCCCTCACGGCGCTCTTCATCATCTTGATCACCAAGGCTCGCGGCCACGGTAAAAACGTCAAGTTCACAACTGGTGTGAACGCTCGAAAGCGTTTCAACCCGCCACTTCCAGCCAACTACGCTGGGAACGTCATCTCGAACGCCTTCTCCGCCTACGAAGCCCACGAACTCGAAGCCCTGAGTGCCAACGCTATTGGAAACATCGCCAAACGCGTGCGTCAGTCGATTCTGCTTCGAGACGAAGCCTTTCTTCGGGACGCCATTGAGTTCCTCACGTCGCAGAAGACCCTCTCGGACGTGGTCGTGGGCACGGATTTCTTCTTCGGACCCGACTTGATGTTCACGTCCTGGGCGAACTTCGGCATGTACGACGCGGACTTTGGCGAGACGCACCCGTGGTACGTAGGTGTGCCGAAGTTGCCGATCTGCGACGGCATGATGATCTTCATGGAGGGCATTCGAGGTGCCGAGGGACTGGATCTGGTCGTGCTGCTTGAGGAGAACGCGATGGAGAGACTGAAGATGTTGTGGGAACAAGTGCCATTCTGGAGCACCTAAGCTAGGCGGATGCATTGGAGTAGCGCGACTCGCGAAACACTAGTATGGATTTGATAATGTGATAGCTGAGCCGTTCATTGCAAAGTTGTTCATAGCAACGTCGTCGTACTCGCTCGCTCCGCGTGGCAGTGGCACAAGCAACAGTAGTCCAGTCTGCGATACTCACGATGAATACAACAGCCAAGGCAAAAACGCTTGGCCTTGACCACACGCTTGGGCACACGAGAATCACTAGAAGCGACGCAACCATCATGCCTTCGAATAGCGGACGGCCTCGTGCTGCTCATGTAGTCAACCTGATTGCTTTGCGAACACTACTCTGCACTATTTCGCGGTGCTAAATCAAAAATAATTGGATTTAGACTACGAAAATATATAGAGCAAATCGTCATAAAGACTACTTTGAAAATCATTTCAAGAGTATGTCAAGGTTCATAAACGATGTCCAAGGTTTTTCGGAAATAAGTGAGCTCAGCAATATCCCTGGATAGATTAATACAGCGTTTGTATGTCGTAACCGTCCGGGTATATCGGCGAGCGATTTGATTGGTGAAAATTGGTTTGAAGTTTCGCTTTAACGATAGCAGCATTCCACCAATTAAAATCGCTTATAAGATGGCGATTTCTTCGGGAGGACGCAAGCTTTCATTCGTCAATCAACACCTTCGGCTTCAATAACGTCCTAGGCTCGGCTCTTTCTTCGACAATGGCGTCCAGCTCCAGCGCTACAACAGCAGCAGCAGCAGTAGCCGCCAGCATCGCCACCGATAGAGAGCATGCCGTGCTGCTACCGCTGTCGCCCATGGACGCCGTCATGAGCTCGTTCCGCCTCACAATGCTCTACATCTTCCCACGCAGCAGCACGAACACACTTCCATTCGATCTCGAGCGTCTTCACCAGTCGTTCCGGGCGGTGATCGAGAACGAGTACCGCATCCTACTCGGTGAGTTGCACGTACACCCGACGACGGGTGTCGCGAGCGTCAAGCAGACGCTCAATGACACTGCGCGCACCATCCCATTCGAGAAGACCGCGCTTCCAGACGTCACGACCGAGAGCGCGATGGCGTCGCTCTCGAACAAATTTATGGCCAAGCGCGACGATCTACAGCTCGTGACGATCAAGGCGACACTGCTCAGCGACGGTGGCCTCGCGCTCGGTGTCAACATGAACCACACATTGCTCGACGGCGAGGGCATGTTCACGTTCATGAAGGTCTGGGGCGAGTTCTACCGAGGTGTCGCCAAGGAGGAGCGCACCAAAGTGTGCCACGATCGATCATTACTCTTTGGCAAAGGTATTGGTCCACTCCTGCCGCATCCCGAGTTCAAGCTCAAGCCGCCTGCACCACCAACCTCAGCGCCACCAGTGCTTCCGACTACGATGCAGCACGTGTTCCACATCTCACCAGAGCAGATGAAGCAGATCAAGGCGGTCGCGACGGCGTCACTGGTAGCAAAGGACTCCGACGACAACAATGGAGTATATGTGAGCACTATCGACGTGCTCAAAGCGCTCTTCATCATCCTGATCTCGCAGGCGCGCGGTCACGGCAAGAGTGTCAAGTTCACGACGTGCGTGAACGCTCGGAAGCGCTTCTCACCACCGCTACCGGACAACTACGCTGGAAATGTGATCTCGAACGCATTCTCTGTGCATGAAGCGCATGATCTCGAAGCCCTGAGCGCAGCCTCCTTAATGAACATTGCGAAGCGCGTGCGGCAGTCGATTTTGCTTCGAGACGAGACGTTCCTCCGTGATGCGATCGAGTTCATCACATCGCGGGACAACCTCTCGGACGTGCTGTTGGCGGACGACTTCTTCTTCGGTCCGGAGCTGATCTGCACCTCGTGGGCGAACTCCGGTATGTACGACGCAGATTTCGGAGGCCGTCCGTGGTACGTCGGCATGCCGAAGCTGCGAATGTTCGAAGGCTTGCTGATCATCATGGATGGCATCCGTGGTGCGCATGGACTCGACTTGGTTGTTTTTCTCGAGACGAACGCGATGAAGAGACTGCTGAAGCTCTGGGAGCAAGTTCCATTCTGGAGAAACGAACCAACTGCCACCAGTAAGCTTTAAGATTTGATCAGTATGCTTCAATATGAATAAACCAGGAGGCTTGCCGAAATTGCGGCGGTGATGCGTGAACGCATTCGTGTTCAGTCAGTTACTTGCCGCTCAGCGTTCGATAACATTTTCTTCTCCGAGCACGGCTATCCACACCAACTTCTTCTTCGCTCTCTCTCTCTCATCATCTCACTTTGCATTGCACGTCGTGAAGAACGCCACATGTCCGACAGCTCCATGCGCTTAGTCTACAACGATGACCTCGAAGACCAGCACTAGCAACTTCACCGCAGACGACGCACCGGCTTGGACCACGCGCTTGAGCATCATGGACATGCGAATGAATGCGTACTCGTTCCACGTGCTATACGTGTTCCCATCGCTCACTGGCGATCAGCAAAAGGGCAGTAGCGAGCCAAATGCCGGTGTTGAGTGCAATGCGTACGACGTTGCGCAGCTCAGGCATTCGTTTGAGCAACTGCTGCGCGAAGACTATCCGTTCCTGGTCGATGGCAGGATGCACATCGAGCCAGAGACAAATACGAGTTGCCTGTTAGCACGACACCCTACCAACCAAACTACAAAACTGCTTTTCGAGTTCGATTCGGTCGCGTCACGAAGCACGCGCGATGTCATGGCTTCGCTCGACTTCTCGCTTGTGCCGTCGAGAGACCCAACAGACTTGATCACAGTCAAGTGCACGTTCTTGAATGGCAGCGATGATGGCGATGATGGTGGCTTGGTGATTGGCTTAAACATCAACCACTGTGTCTTTGATGCGGAAGGCTGCTTCACGTTCATGAGGCAGTGGGGAATGCACTACCGACAGCTAGAGAACGCCCAGCGACCCGTGATCTCGCACGCACGCCATCTGCTCTTCGAGTCCGACAACGGCAAGTACAGCGTCAGCTTCGATCATCCGGAGTACACGATCATCGATAGCATGACACCACCACGCCAGGCACGGAAGGAGCCATTCCCAGCGACGACGTCGCGGGTTTTCCACATGAGCAGCAACGATCTCCAGCATCTCAAAGACTTCGTCACCAGCGGGATCGATACCAGCGACACCACTGCGCCAGCTTTCATCAGTACAATTGACGCATTGACAGCGCTGACGACGCTGCTGATCACCCGAGCGCGTGGTCACAGTTATAGCGTGAATATCGGCACAGCAGTGAATGGTCGGTGGCGTCTCGAGCCTCGTCTTCCGGACAACTACGCCGGCAACGCCGTCTTCACGGCGTTCTCGAGCTTTGCGGCATCCGATCTGCAGTGTACTCTGACTTCACCAGACGACTCTCTCAAGAAGACTCTCGCGATTCTCGCGCGCCGCATCCGGCAGTCGATCCAACACATGGACAGCGCGTTCATGCGCGACACGATTGCGTTCCTCGCTTCACATCGCCATCGCCACGTCGAGGCGTCCACCAAGTTCCTCTTCGGCACGGACATCATGTTCACGTCCTGGCTCAAGCTCGGCTGTCTGGATGCGAATTTCGGCGTACGGCCACTTTGTGTGTCGTCGCCCGTGCTGTCGGTGTGTGACGGCATCGTCGTATTCCAGGAGAGCGGCGGTTGTGAAGGTCCTGGCGATGTGAACGTGCTCGTGTACCTAGAGATCGGCGCCATGTCGCGTCTCGAGGACCTGTGGCATCAGTGGCAGGTTGCTGGACGGCATCGTGGATACGACGCTGCCCTTCATGGAGCTCGTGAAGAGAAGGAAGAGCGGTAAGTGAGTTGGATTCTCAGATAGCAAGGATGCGCGCGGGCGGAGGAGCAGGTTGAACCTTTGGTACAGCATATTCTCTTGGATGGTATTGTTGACCTTCAATGTTGAACTTCCTTGTTTTTACAAAGAATCAGGAAACCAGATTGGGAAGCAATTCCAGTAATTTATCAAATTATCTCTTGTTGGGAATTGCTTTTTAAACAATCAGGCTAAATCGATGAAACAGCACACTCGCCCTTGGACCTCATCGGTTGGCTCTCTACGCCTGCTGCTTCAGCCAATTTCCCCACGTTTGATGAACACAGCGTGAGTTGATCAAATACACACAGTCATACAGGACTCTTGAGAGTCTCTTCAGTCAATTCTTTACATTCGATGAACACCGAGCAAATTGAAAGTCAGACAGACACACCATTGAGTTCGTCTGCAGCGACACTTCGTTTGTCCTGATGAAATCGTCAAATATCACACACAGCTCTCTCATAGATGGCAGATTTTAACAGTCGTCATGGCTTCAAGATAACATTTGGGGTGGTGAAGACATGTGAGATCGCCCCAGCCAAAATGAACGTGCAATTGCTCAACTGGGGGAACCCGAGAGGTTTCTCTGGTTGCATTTCCGTGTGTAACAAATATATGCACTTTTTCAGCCGTGCAAAGCGATATAGCTCACCAGGAAATGTTCTTGCAGATGAAGTCCTTCGCTCCATGCCGCAGCACAACTTACTGGCTGTGAATCGAGGTTCAGGCTCGGCCTTCACGCCGCTGGACTGTCAGTTCCTCGCTGTGAACTCGACATCGCCACCAAGGAGATCGGAGAACTAATTCGCCGTCTCGTCGCTGACCGTTGCTACACAGTAGTGCAAATCATCTTGGCAAGCAAAGGGGGAATAGCGAAAGTACAGTTCTTCGTGATCGTGTGGAAAAGTCCAAGCAATCCGACAGAGCGGATGCCTCCCATTCATATTAGGCGTGCATTTTGTGTCCGTGAGGCTCGTCGCCGAGTCTACGATGAATGTATGGATCGCTCGATAGTCCACACGAGTTCCTCACGGCTCAAGTCCAAGGATTTTGCCTGCCTGAATCCGCTGCATCCATCAAAAAATGGCATTCACACAGCGTTTTTTTGCTAAACAGTGTGACAGATTTGTCTAAATGTAGACACCAAAGCTTCCAGTTTTTTCGCGCACCAAGCCAAGTTGCCTTTTTTTCTCCCGGGATCTTCAAGCTGCTCTCGCCCATCTTCCGCCCTCTCTCTCCATCTCCCATACAAACTCCAAGTGAAGATGCCAAAAGAAAAAATGCGTCCAGCAACAGCAGAAAGAAACGTACGTACCGCGGCTTCGAACCCACGCAAAAAAAAATGAACACTTGGGAGTGGCGATACAAACTCAGGCATGCACATGGCACTCTCGCTCATGAACCAGAACCAACCCTCTCTGCCAACTACCTCTCACCCATTCTCCATATTACCGCGCCATCACCACAAGCACCACCAAACACCAGCTAGCGCCAAGCCATGAAGACCGCCAACAAGTGGACCGAGATGGCTAAGAGTCGCGGCCGCGAGGTGTGCACGGCGCCACTGCCGTCGAGTCTCAAGAAGACCTCTTCGTCCTCAGCGTCGACGTCGTCCATCGCCGCTAAGTGGAATGCGTACATTGGAGCAATCGGGCTGCGCGAGCCGCACCCGCTGCATAACTCCAAGTACAGTCGCCGCAGTAGTGGCGGCAGCACCGGCAGCTCGGACTCGCGCGACAAGCGTGTACACTTTCCAGCGTGCGACGACGAGATCGGCGAGGAGTTTGAGCGCCCGACGACCACGGACGACGAGAAGGCTTGCTACCACTACTCGGCCGCGGAGCTCTGCAAGATGATGAGCCTCGGCAAGCAGCTCGCGCAGTGCGCGTCGCGCTTCGCTGGCCTCCCGGATGACACGATCTACGAACAGGGCTACCTGACGCTCCCCGTGCACAACGTGTTCGTGCACCATAAGCGTTTCTACTGCCTGCTGAAAAAGTACGTTTGGTGTGTATTTCTAGTTGTACTAGTGTGTATGTGTGTGACTTCAAGATGCTGACTGGTGCTCTTTGTCGTCAACAGGAACCAGCTGCTCTGCTACCCGTCGCCAGTGCACGCAGCGAAGAACACGGGGCTCAAGTGTCACTTCGCGATCATTCAAGTGCAGGACGTGCAGAAGCTCTCGATGCAGAGGAAGATCGCGAGGTTTGGCGCTCACCTGCCGCAAGAGCTCCCGCTCATGCTGTTGGTCACCAAATCGAACGGTGACCTCGTGACGCTCACGACCGAGTCCAAGATGTCCAAGCGCAACTGGCTGCACACGCTCAGGAAGCTCACTGAAGTGGTCGAATCCAGCTCCGCGTCCTCAAGCAGCAGCGACGACTCAGCAACCCACTCGCCTGCAGACAAGAAGCAGAAGAGCGAGGCACCTGTCGCGAGTTTTGAAGAGCCCACTCAAGAACTGAAGGTGGATGAAGAAAGCAAGCCATGTGCACCCAGTGCTTCCCTGGAAGTTGGGCCATGATGGTTTGTCGAAGACAGATCAGCCAAATCGAAATAGTTAGGAGCAATGAAGTTATGAAACATACGCACACTTAGTTGTGTGGATGAATGTGAAATGTATAATACCACCAGTAAGTAACAGAGACAGTGAAAATGCACATGGCTTGTCTTCCTGAGCTCGTGGTTTGCGAGGGTGTGTCTGTTGTGCTATGTGGGATGAAGATGGAATAGCTCCACTCTCGTTGTGTTCTCTCTCTCTCTTTCTCTCTCTGAATCTTTTTTGCGCTCGTTTTCTCTCTATACACCGTTCAGCAGGCGGTTCGCAGCAGCTTCGACGTTGTTGCTGGTGGTTTGCAGCGCCGCAATGGAGCGCTCGCGATCGAATCCAAGCGCCTGCATGAACACATAGATTCGCACAACAGTTAGTTAGCCAATGACTCGTATAACCTTTTTCAGCGTCTCAGGTATTTACGTACCATAAGTTGCTGGATCGCGTCCTCCGAAGGCGGTGTGGCAGCCATGCGCGGTGGAAGCATGGCGCCACCACCTCCTCCACCACCGCCGCCTCCCATCATGCCACCAGCTCCTGGTAATAATTGGTCGCGGAAACCCTGACCCGCTGGCATGTTCGGCTGGTTGTTTCGCACACCGAGTCGACGCTGCGCTTCGAGAACGCGACGCTGGCGCTGCAGCGCGACAGCGCTCGCCGGGACAACGTCGAACAGCGGGTGGAAGAGCTGTATTGACATCAAAGTTCATTTAATATTCGTAAGAACCACTCCAGTGGGAACACGAACAACGACGACACGTTTGTGGCATGACGTACCCCAAACAGACTGCAGAGGAACGATGGCAGACGAAGCTTTGCGAGCGGCGTGGAGCTGAACAGCACACCCATCAGCGCACCTGGGACGAACTGGAGCAGCGTGCGAGGGTTACGGCCGAGCATCACCATCATAAGCAGGTACGTGGACGATTTATCCGAGAAGTTGAGTCCGGAGAAGCTGAAGTTGCGCGGGTAGAGCTTGGGGATGTACTCTGTATAAGTCAAAACAAGACAAGAAAGGTGAGTCTTCAAAAGAATCAACGGCAACCCTGATGCCGAAAGGTATCAAGGGGGACGTACTGTTGAAGAACACAAAGAGCGCGCCCAGCAGCGCGTAGGGTCCGCCTGGAATCTGGCGAGCGAGCGCTGGAGAAGACATGAGCGCTCCAAGCTCTAGTCCGCTCGTGATCAGGAGGACGAACATCAGCAAGCTCCCGAATTTGCGCGAGCCCAACTGCGCCAACCAGCAGAATAATCGTCCGAGTACAATTAGCAACGGCGAGAATATACAGAAAAGCACAAATGCATGCACTTGTGAAGCGCATACCTGGCGCTCGATGATGCGAAACTGGAAGATGACGTAGAGGCCAAACGACACCGCGATACCACTTCAATCAGCACATTAAGCAGAACGTGATGTCAGATTCATCGTGAAGATACATTGCAAGCAATACTAGTACACTGCACTCAACTGGTGGAACGCTAGCTGGTTCGAGAAGAGTCGCCAGTATTGCAGTCGATTCAGGATCGCATCGCGCTCTATAGTCGTCAAATAGACATAGGATGGAATGAAACCAAGATACGCACTGGTCAGTCGAACACATTCCACATGAACAGAGCGATCCTTGTAAAGCAAACGCCGTACCAAGGATGAACAGACGGCCCTGGTCGAAGATGAGACTCGCGGAACTCGCTGCACCGACCGCCAGCGATAGCGCATACGTCACAGGAGCGCCATCTACAGCAAGCGGTGTGCACAAGAGGAAGCGACCGGCCACGTGGCACAATTCAAAGGTACTTGTTAGTCGCTTTTTCATGAAGATTACGGCGTTATCAAACACACCCACACACAGGTGTATACACACGATATGTGCATCGAGAGAGATTGTAGAGATTGCATATCACGTACAGAAGCCACGCAGGTCGCCGTGCATTGCGCCGCCACTTCTCGTTTCGCTATCGGCTTCACCGGTGTTGAATGGATATTCCTTGTGATCGATCGCGGCAGCAGCTCGATCGCCATGTCGAATGTTACTTCAACAGGTAATCCGTCTGGAAAAGTGGCTTGTAAAAGTGACAGAGAGGGAGTGATTGTTTCACAGCAAGTTTGTCACTTCAGTCACCAGGAGGTGAAGTCAAGAGCGCCAAGACAATTCCGCATACTTAGTCGACGACGACGCGTGTCGTTATCATCGTCGCCAATGTGTTCAAGCAAGCAAGCGCCATCTCTGGAGCAAGAAACGGGTGACTGTGTTGACCTGCTCCAAGAAGCGCTCTGCATGGCGCATCGCTTGATGATCGAACCGTCATCAGCCACACAACTCGCACGCTCTATCTATTTGTGTCTCGCTTCGCAAGGGTCAGTCGCTTTAATTGCTCGCGTGGTTTCATAACGACTGTCGTGAGAGTCGCCTTTGGATAAGCCGCCGCCGCCATAGCCAGCAAGACAGCGAGCGGATCATTTGTTCCCTTGTGGCCTGATTGACAGCAAAGGAGCGGACGCGTGGGCTGGCTGGTGCCTTCCTTTCCTACCGACGCGTAGGAACCCCCGACATCTCGGATCGAGCGAAGACAGCAAACAGACAGGCAGGCGAGCGAGTGAGCAGGTCAGCAGATTCAGTGCAAGGATGTTCCGTGCACACAAGACGATGCCGGCGCCAGCCAAGTCGCCATCGCAAAAGCCTGGTGGTAAGGCGAACGATGCGAACAGCCTCTCGAGTATGTCGGCGTCAACAGCGTCAGGTATCGGACTTCCCGTGCTCGGCAAGGTGAACCCGAACCACTTGCTTGTGGGCAACAAAGTGTGGGTCACGGACCCGAAAGTGCTTTGGCGCATTGGTGAAGTGCAGGTGATCAACGCGGAACAGCAGAGCGCGGACGTGTACCTCCCAGACGCCCCTGACGAGAAGCTCCAGACGCTTAGTCTCAACAAGCTGTACACGTTCGACCCGTCACACATTGTCGACCATGAAGACATTGCGTCGATGAACAATATGCACGAGGCGCCGCTCTTGAGCGTGCTTCGACAACGGTTCGAAATGGACAAGATCTACACGTTTACAGCCGACATCTTGCTCTCGATTAACCCGTACAAGACGATCCCGCTGCTGTACGACGTCATGGGCTTCATGGAGCAGACCAAGGGGCTCACAGACTTGTCGAAGCAGCCGCCGCATTTGTTCACGATTGCTGAGAGGGCGTATTCTGGCATGAAGGGCGTGATTCCAGGATCAGGAACCCCGCAATCGATCATTATTAGTGGTGAGAGCGGCGCAGGAAAAACCGAGGCGTCCAAGTATATCATGAAGTACCTCGCAACTGCCAGCAAGCACGCGTCTGCTGCTGCTTCTGGTGGAACAATCAGCTCGAATGCTGCCGCAGCGCACGTCCACGAGAAGATCGAGGAGTGTGTTGTGCTCTCGAACCTGATCTTAGAGTCATTCGGGAACGCCAAGACGTCGCGGAACGACAACTCAAGTCGCTTCGGCAAGTACATTCAGATTATCTACAACGGTGACGGGCGCATGGTCGGCGTGTCGATCCGCCACTTTCTGCTCGAGAAGACACGACTTGTGATGCCGCAGGCGAACGAGCGCAATTACCATATCTTCTACCAGCTGCTTGCCGGCATTGCGAGTCTTGGCGGTGCAGAGGAAAGCAGACTGAAACTGCGAGGCGATGTGTGGAATTACACGTACCTGACGCACGGCGATTGTGTTGAAGTAGACGGCGTAGACGACGCAGTGGAGTTTGACCAGCTGCGCAGCTGCCTAACCCAGCTCGGCATGGACAAGACCGGGTTCCAGATGCCGATGTTCGAGATTCTAGCTGCTGTGCTGCATCTGGGCAATGTCCAGTTTCAGTCTGTCAAAGACGAGAACGGTGGTGCTGGTTCGTCGTCGTCAGAAGAAAAGACTATCCCGATTTTTCCTGAAAGTGACCAGGGCGTGGACTTGGCGCATGTGTCAGCATTACTTGGCGTCGAGCCGCAGGAGTTTGCCAAGAAAATGGTGACGCAGACGACTATCACAGGGCGAGGAAGCATTTTGGAGATCAAGTTGTCAGCGGATCAGGCGAAGAATGCAATGGATGCGTTCTGCAAGCACCTGTACGGCGAACTGTTCAACCATCTCATTGCGCGCATCAACGCGTGTGCGAAGGAGCACACGGAGACTGCGCAAGAGAAGCCAAAGAGCTCGTCCAAGAGCGCGGCATCTACTGCAGCATTCATCGGGATCTTGGACATTTTCGGTTTTGAAGTGATGAAGAAGAACAGCTTGGAGCAACTTTGCATCAACTTCACGAACGAGACGCTGCAACAGCAGTTCAACAAGCACGTGTTCGTGCTCGAGCAGGAGCGGTACGCGAACGAAGGCATCGCGTTCTCGATCGTCGAGTTTAAGGACAACCAACAGTGTCTAGACTTGATTCAGAGGCCACCGACGGGTTTGCTGCCGCTACTCGAAGAGCAAATGCTGCTGAAGCGCAAGACGACCGACAAGCAGCTGCTGACCATCTACCACGGACAGCACCTCGACAAGCATCCCAACTACACCAAGCCGCGCTTTGAGTGCGATGAGTTTGTGATCCGGCACTACGCCGGCGAAGTTGTGTACGACATCCACGACTTTATCGCGAAGAACACCGACAACCTGCATGACGATCTACTGGATCTGCTGAAGCGGAGCTCACAGTCGCTTGTCCAGGCGATTTATGGCGCCGTCACGAACAGCAAGGCTCCCCAGAAGCGAGGCGGCACCCTTCCAGCGTCAAGCTCGGCTGGTGGAACCAACAAAGGCAAGCAAGGAGCTGCGCTGACGGGCACCTCGACGGTAACGAGTCGTTTCCGATTGCAGTTGTCGGAGTTGATGGAAGTGCTGTGGCACACGACACCAAACTACATCAAGTGCATCAAGCCCAACAATCTCAAGTTCCCTGGAGGTTTCAGCTGCGAGCTGGTGCGAGACCAGTTAATCTACAGTGGTGTGTTGGAAGTTGTTCGCATTCGCCAGGAAGGGTTCCCAATTCGAAAGCGCTTTGACGTCTTCTTCGAGCTCTTTTGGTCACTCTCACTGAGGAAATACGCGGGCAGTATTGTGGATGTGCGCAAGGATGTTAAGCTGATGCGAGACGCGTGTGAGCAGATTGCAGTCGAGTGGCTCGAAGAGAAGAACCCATCGATCCTCGGGAAGAAAGTGTTTGCGATGGGTCGCCAGGAGGTTTTTTTGCGCTACGGGCAGATCGAGAAGCTTGAAGCGTACGTGGCGTCGCTGCGTATCGAAAAAACCGTGATCATCCAGGCGAAGCTCGTGCGTTGCCGGATCGCGTACCGAAAGTACCAAGTGGCCAAGAAGGGAGTGCGGAAGTTCCAGGCGCTGTGGCGAATGCATGCGCGCAAAGTGCATTTCCAGAGGATGAAAGCTGCCGCACTGAAGATCCAGGTGCGCTTCCGATGCTTCAGCCACCACAAGCGCTATAGCAAACTGAAGCACGCGGCGAGTTGTGTGTTTCGTGCAACGATGCGCTTCCTCACGCACAAGCGCTTCGTTGAATGGGCGACGCTCAGCAAAGCAGCCGTGATGGTGCAGAAGCATCTACGCGGCTTCCTTTCACGCACGGCTGCGGAGCGTGCAAGGAAGCTGAAAGAGCGCTCGATTTTAGCAATCCAGTCGTGGTACCGCATGATGAGGTACCGCCGCGTGTACCTCCGTCAGCGACGAGCGATCATCAAGATCCAGTCTGAGTACCGCTCGGTGAAGATGCGACGCGAGTTCCTGCACAGAAAGAAGGCATCGATCGTGCTCGCAGCTTTTGTGCGTCAGGTGCTTCAGCGAACAAAGTTCAAGATGCTCAAGCTTCGCGTTGTGAAACTCCAGGCGCTCGTGCGAAAGTGGAAAATGCGCAAGCAGTTTGTGCAGCTTCGGAAGCTGGTTGTGTACACTCAGAGCAAGCGGCGCCAGCAATTTGCCAAGCATGTAGCGAGTCAACGGCGCGAGGCTATGAAGACGCTTCAACATGCGATGCAAGGGTGGATCTGCCGCTGTCACTACGTCGCAACGATGAAAAGCATCATGGTTCTACAATACTGGGCGACGAGCTGGCTGCTGCAGCGCGAGTATCGGGAGCTCAAGCTCGCCGCGAAGCGAGTGCAAGTTGCGTGGCGTCGGCACAACCGCGTGAAGCGATGGGAGGCTGAAGTCGACAGCATCTTTCGTGGTGCGTCGCTCTTCGCAGTCGCGGCAAGCGGAGGCAATGCAGGAGGCACATCCTGGACGCAGCATTCGAAGATGGAGGAGTCCGACCATCGCATCCAGAAGTTGAGGCAGAACCCAGAGTTGTTCTTTCACTTGCAGCCAAAGGCGTACGGGTACAACTCGGTGTTTCACCATGCTGCGGCGTGCGGCGACTTCCACGTTGTGAAGTACATGCTCGACCAGGGCGTGCTGACGAAGAACGAGCTTTTTTACATGAAGAACGGCAAAGGTAACACGGCTTTCCACGAGGCGTGCCGACATGGTCAGTACGAGATGGTCAAGTTCCTCATTGTGCAAGCGCGAAGCGTGTTTGAAGAGCGATCGGTGAAACCCCGTGCTTCGCTGTCGTCAGATACTAAAGGCGAGACGGACTTGGCGGGCGCAAATGGCAGTAGTGAAGGGAACAACAACAACAACAATCAGAGTCGCGATGACGCCAGCAATCCGAGTCATCCCAACCAGAAAACTCTAGCACCGAAGAAAGCGGAGGAGCCAGAAGAAGCTGATGCCCTGCCGACCGGCGTGATCTACAGTGGGTACCTGAAGAAGCGTCGTGAGACCTCGCGCTGGATGAAGCGCTTTGTCGTGCTCAGTGTGAGCGAGTCGCACTTTCCGCAGCTTGACTACTTTCCGAATGATAAGCCCGCGACGCTGCAGAGCAAGAGTGCCAAGCAGATCGATTTGCGTGTCGCGCTATTCAAGAAGAGTATGGACACGCCGTTTGCGTTCGAGATCCACTCGCCACACCTGCTTGAGGGGCGCAACAAGGAAGGTCGTTTGTACTTTGCAGCAGAAAACGAGCTCGAGATCCAGAAGTGGCTTGCGCACTTGCGCAACAGCATCCCGAGCAGCATCGAGTCACGTATCTTCGCGATGCACCGCGGAACAAAGTACGGCAAGCTCGAGTTCATCGACTTTGGTTTGCGCAAGCAGATTTGTAACCTGCACAACCTGGCAGGGCGACGCGAGAGTCCATTGCACCTGGCAGCGCGCGTCAACATGGCTGCTGCTACTAGCGGGGGTATTGGTAGCATTCCACTTAATCATCAGCAGCACCTCGTTTCTCCATCTCCTGCAACCGCTCCGAGCAAAGCCACCGTACTCGACACTACAGTAACTGCATCCTCTATCTCAGTGAATGCCGAAGAGGAGAACAACAACTGTAGCTCTAGCAACCACAGCAGCAGCGAGATCCATAAAGCAAACGACAGTTCAACGTCTCTTGCTGAAGAAGCGTCGCTCCTGAACGTGGGCAAGACGAAGCTCGAGGTGGAAGCCGACATTGTGCGCACGGTGCTCTGGCTCATTGAGAGCGGCGCCGACATCAACGCGGTGACCGCAAAGAAAGAGACTCCGCTGAAGCTTGCGTTGCGAGCGAACAATTTGCTGGTCGCAAAGCACTTGCTCGACCGTGGCGCGCTCGCAACGGGGCTCTCGACCTCCGAACTGGAAGAAGCGCAGCGGCTCAAGGCATCGCTGGCGAAGAACGCGATCTCCAGCGTGGGTTGCTCGAGCAACAATAGCTCTTCATCGTCGACAGCCTCAAGACTGAGCTCATTTCGAAAGAAAGCGACGGGAGCGTCGTCCTCCGCATTGGCATCCGCTGAGAGAGACGACACCCCCGTTCTGTTCTTGCTCAAACAGCCGGGGCGGATCCGCCACAGCTCGTACGTGTCGGTGTTTGTCGAGCATATCGGGATCAGCAACCCGCAGTACCTGAGTCGGCCGCGCATCGTCGTCTCGGTGCTCGACTCACAGCGCAACCTCGTCGAGATGAAGCAGCAAGTATCGGTGCAGCCCGTGGTGCTGCCATCGTCGCTGCTCTGGTCGATCACGTGGCACATGCAGACGCCGCTCGAGAACCTCCCTCACGGCGCCTGTGTCGTGTTTGAGCTTACGATCTCGCCAACCGTGTCTGCGATGTCGTCGACGCCGGCGTCCTCGGCGGAAGACTTTGTCCCCGTGTGCTGGACGTATATCCAGGTGGACCAGCGCACGGCCAACTGTATGTCACTCAACGCGGAGATGTACAAATACCCGATGGATCTCTCGCTCAAGAAGCTCCAGCGGGTCGACGCGTTCATCAACGGCGACGTGCTCATCTCGCAGGGACCGCACTAGGCTATGTAGGTACGGTAGGCAGCTTCACAGAATGTCCGCCAAACTCACGTTTCCGTCACACACAAATATATAGAAATTCGGCACTTTATCTCCTTGAGGAGCTCACTTGGCTCACTCTCTTTCTCTGCTTGTCGATTGACTCGCTTGTGTTTTTTTCTATCGTCACCATTTTTCATTCATCCTCGCTATCGTCCATGCGTCCATTATGCAATTTCAACTCACTGGTAAGGCCGCCACTCGTTCACAGGCGGCGAGAAGTAGAACGTGTGACCATGCGGACACATGTATTGCCCCGCCTGGCTACCCGGGGGCATCTGCACGCGCGTGTAGCACGTCGGGCACTGGCGCATGATCAATCCGCCTGGAGCGCCTCCAGGACCGACACCGCCAATTCCGGGAGGAGCTGCTGCCGGTGGTGGTCCTGGTGGCGGGATGACGCCTCCTGTCGTGCCCGAGAAGCTCTGTCGCATGTTCATGCCCTGTTGCGAGTTGCCCGTCTGCGATGGCATGCGCAGCTGGAACAAATGACCATTGGGGCACTGCAGCGTCCCGCGCGCGCTTGTGCTCACGAGACATCGGATGCGGCAGGAGGGGCACTCGACCACCACGTTGCTGCGCGCGGCGGCCGCATGGGCAGCAGCCCGCGCGCGCTCCTGAGCCGTCGGCGTGTGCGCGAGCGAATTGCCGCAGCCATCGCAGAATTGGCCGCCTGTGCCGCGCTTGCCGCAGTTTGTACCTGTTGCCAATGAATTCACACAAAGGCCACACACAAGTATGTAGGTTAGTGACGTGACGATGGCATCCATTGTGTGAACGAATGAATCGGAAATGGCGGCTGCGCTACTCACAGAATGGGTGCGCCTTGACGAGCCCCTTGGTCTGCTCGGGCCACTGAGTCTGCGACTTGCGGCAGATCGGGCACTTGTCCGAGTTGGCCTCGTCGTGGTTCACGTTCTCCAGGAGGCAGCTGAAGTGAAACCGGTGGCCGCACTCGGCCGTGAAGAGCGCCTTGCCGAACTCGAGCTCATCCAGGCAGATCACGCACTCCTGCACCTCCTCGGCCACCTGCACGTGCTCCGCCATCATCGAGAGCGTCACGACGCTCGAGGAGGAGGACGATGGTGCTGATGAGGACAAACCTGCTGCGACGGCCGTCGCTGTGTGGAAGTGACCCGCCTTCGCGCCCCCCGGGCCGCCGGCGCGGGCGCTCTCGTCGTGGGAGTGGCGGTGCGCGTCCACGTCGCTCCATCGACGCACGCGCGCAGCCATTTTCGATGCGGATAGGTAGAGATCGGGTTGGGTTGCGGAGTCTTGCTCTTGCTGCTGTGTGTATGTGTGTGTGTGTGTGTGGATGCGTGTCGTCTCGTGACGTGTAGACGCAGATCGAGCGCGCGCTCGCTTGTAGGTCGATCGTTTGCTATATTCACCGAGTCTCACGCAATGAAGGCTTACCGATATTGAGGCTGAACTCGCTTTCGTTTGGCCGCTTCTACCTTGCGTATTAGGTTTTTGGGACGTGGTCGTCCGCTTCCCTTACTCTATACAAGGTATAACTCTATACTCGGTGACAGATTTTACGCGTCAGCTTTATTCACCTCCTTATAAAGCGTAAATCGGAGAATGTAAGTTATGGGAGAATTTATATAAGATAAAGTCCGTCGTTGCTGCGGACTTTAGCAGCAGTCAAACTCCGCAAAATATAAAAATATTATATTGTCATGCAATTTTTCCCCCAAATATTTAAGATATATTATTATTGTGATTTGCTAGTGTCACGCCACATCCACCTACCGTTGTTCAATGGCTCCAAGCAGAGCTGCACTGCCCAAGAGGACACGATTTGCGAGGTCGCGATCGGAAGGAAGGAAGAGCTTCTGAAACGTTTGTATGTGCTTTTTATGTGTGGCATTTTGCTTTCAGAAGTTTGGTCTTCTCTGATATTCAGAATCCTGCAACGATGCCTGAAGGTTCTCGCCGTGTGCACAGGTTCGTGAAGCTGGTTGACTGACGTCAGCGTTGCGTTCTCTGCCACACAAAATGGATGGACTTTGGTCTTCTTAGTCGCACGACTGAACAAAGATCCAGAATCAAAGATGCGTGGCCGACGTGACTGCACCAAATCTTCATCCCACAAAGATACTTCCCGATGTGGAGTCCGTGGGTCAGTCGCTGTATCGATCGGCCGCCTAAGATCCAGCCGTCACTGCGGCTTCTTACAGGAATATAATTACGAGAGCAGCACTAAGTTACAACATTTGCTACGCACCACGAAGAGGTCACCAGCGAAGTTCAGCGGGGAAAAACGACGTAAGGGCAATGATGCAGACAAACATGGACGGAGGAGACATCACCATCGCAGACGGCATTGCCTCTCTAATTGGAGATGCATGGCCTGAAAGCTCCAAGGATTCCATGACCAACAACGACAAGGACTGTCGTCGGACCATGTCGTGGAGATATTGAACATTTTTTCTGCCTCTGCCGCAAATCAGATCGGTAGATAATGCTGTATGCACATGGATGTGGACCTCCTTGTCATCCAGCCGATTGATTTTTGTTTCGCAATGATACAAGAGCGTCATTGGCGTAGCTGGCATGATTGCAACAGATTCTCAATTACTATTCTCTCTGCCTTACCAAATAGTTTCTGGTGTGCGCGCTCATTGCATCAAGATCTGTTGAAATGCGGCTGTTCAAGGCCCGGCTTCATTAGCTTTGTCAAGAGCGCCACACGACGACATATACGTGAAGGTTACGAACTCTCACGAACTCTCGCGCAGCCAGAGGGCCCAAGTGAACATACACTTGTCGAGTGCGTTGATGACCAGACGCACAAATATTGTTCACAAACGATGCAATAGAGACTTTCGCGCTCTGACTACCTCCGCACCCCAACAGTCAGCAAAACAGAATTCTCCCTAAACGCTGAGGCGTCACGCCACAACCTCCAAACCTGAAGAGAAACAAGAAATCTGCAAGAAATTCGAGTCCTGCTTGATCACGAAGCTGTCTTGCTTTCTAAAATTTTGGCGATTTCTGAGTTCACAAATCGCGCAACGATGCGTGAAGGTTCTCGCCGTGGTGCAGGTCCTGACGGCGACGTCGGACTGACGTCGCCATCATCTCTGCCGCAAATACCTTCAGCTTAGCTCAGCCACCACGCAGCACGAGACGACGAGGCAGTCAGCGATCGCCTTGACCATTGATTTTTTGTTTCAGAAGGATCGAAAATCCTCGTGGCCGAAATGGCTGCAACGCGTTGCAATTGCAACCCCTTTTCTCTGCCTCACCCAGAAAAAAAAGATACTTTCCGTTTCCGAGTGTGTCGTCACTCGTTGGTCCGACTGGTCGAGAGAAACAAGCAACAAGTGCCAAGCAACTGTATGAAGAATAACGGGGGCATGCGTGCGCATTGCCACAGGTATAAACCAATCGCCGCAAATATAAACTGCAAGCGATTGAGGAAGTTCTGGTGTCGTGTCCAACCAGCTCAAACAAGACAAAATACTGTCGAAATTTCAGCTCCCCAAAAAGACAAAAGCGACAGCAAATGTACTGTACTTGGAGCGTTTCACGACCGCCTTTTGTTCTTTTTTTCAAAGTAAAATGATAAACTACATTTCTGACCGCGTACAACTACCAAGCTTGCACACGTCGCAGATCACTCAACAGCAGACCTTTTACGCATTTTTCTTCGCACTCGCCAAACAGCCGGCCGGCTGGTCGCCATTCGCACTCCTCACAAGGGGAAGAGCTACGCACGAAGGAGCAGCAAGCAAGCAGCTGGCCGGTGAGCGACCCACGAGGAGAAGCGAAGCGCAGCATCAGACACCAACAGCTCATTCGAGAACGTGCAGCTTACCAGGAAGACCTCACGACACACAAGACACCATGGGTTCCACGCTCTCCGTATGCGGTCTCGGCGCCAGCCACGACAACCATGACCACCAGCAGAGCGTACGTTCATTTACTCGTCTGGCTATAATGCTGTCTCGCATGCTTGCTATGTTGTTACTAATGACGCTTTATTGTCGTTGGCTGTCAATGCAGACTTTTGAGAAGGAGAAGATGATGGAGCTGCTCTCGCACACGGACCGCTCGCGGTCCATGTCCGTGGCGACGGACACGTCGATCGCGTCGATCCTGTCGAACTCGGACCGGCTCATCCCGGACGCGTTCATGCCTGTGGACATCCAGGTAGTCTCGCAGCGCCGCGTGCGCCCGACGAGCAGTAGACTCATGTCTCAGAGCGGCCACAGCGGTAGCGGTAGTGGCTTGATGCCGTCCAAGGGCGTGGCCACGAGCGGCGGCGGCAACAGCCACTACTACAACAACAGCTCGCACGCTAATGCAGCGTTCTTGCGCTACATGACGAGCTCGACGTCGGCCACGACCTCGGACTCGGTCCCATTCAGCAGCAACAACAACAATGCGTACGCGTACGCGAACAACATGTACGCCTCGAAGCGCAAGAACAACTACATCGAGAGCGGCGGTGACAGCACGGTACACCCGGAGGACGACGACGTGCTGAGCCGCAGCCATCGCAGCAGCAACCACAGCCACCTGTCCACGCGCGACCTTGTGAGGGGGTACGCATAGAAGGAAGGCGACGGATGGACGGCCATGAAGAAAAAAAGAAGACCGGGTAGGGTAGGAAGATGGAGTTGATTATTATGAACGAAGCGATATTAGATAAGCAGGACAAGCAATAGGATAGTCGCAGTAAGTGTATAAGCCATGTGTGCGTGTGTGTAGTAAGAGTTTGTAGCCAGCTAGTAAGAATACAAGTGATGAAGGATAACAGGAGCAAGCCAAGTACGGTCATCTCTGTTCATTATTTATCGGATGCTTCGCTCCTCCTCTATTGCTTGTTGGTAGCATTTGCTGCTGCCTGGCTCTGCCTGAACTCCTTGAGCTTCTTCCGGCACTCGCGATAGGCCTCGCCCTCCTTTTCGCACTCGTCGCCGTCGCGCAGCCCGCCGCTCTCGGCATTGCGCGCCTCGACGCATCTATTCAATATGCCACAAAGTATGAAGAGGATGGTGAGATGATTGGAAGCGAGGGAGCTCAGTGGTTATTACATATTGATATAGTGATATAGAGGCTGGCAATACGCACTTGATGTACGCGTCCATGTGGGGAGCACACGGGTTCGTGACCTCCTGCGTGGCGGGCGTGGACATCTCGGCGCCCATCTCGACGCGATTCCGCTGCTCTGGTTGGCACTCGGGAATGACGACGCACTGAGCAATGGCCAAAGTACAGCCAAAGTGGTTCGTTCGTCGTCATCGTCACATCCGCAGTCACTCGAGTATTTTTATTTCTATTTCTAAAAAATTGCTTTCCTTACAAAGCACAAAGACAAACTCTCTCGATTTAGAAATAGAAATGATACATAAGGTGTTGTGGCACATGGAGATTGAAGTGGTGCGCGACCCAGCGGCGCGCATGGCGGCAGATGCCATGCTCGCTGCGCAGCTGGACACGCTCGGTGGGCGCTCCGCCGTGGTGCGTACAGCTCACTGTTACTCGTTTTCTGTGAGGCTGCAACCAGCTTGGTCTAACCACTATGTGAGTTACAGGCGCAGCAATTAGGACGTGCCATCACGTCTTCTGCACTCTTTGCATCCGTCCAGCTACAACAACAACAACAACAGCAGCAGACGCTCTACATTGCGCGCAATACGAGCACCGGTGAAGCTACTGGGTTTCTTAAGACCGGCGTCAAGCATCTCTTCTATGTGGTATGATAGCCATAATCGCTTTGTTTCTTGGGCATGCGCGCCATGCATTTCCTATTTTGGCTCCATCTACTAATGAAATAAATTGTTGTTGACCAGAATCCGAAGGGCGAGTACTCGGAGATGGATCCGCTCTGCGTCCTGGACTTTTACGTGACGGAGGAGTTCCAGCGCTCTGGAATCGGATTGCAGCTCTTCCAGCGGCTGCTTGAGGTGCGTACCATTCAATCTCAAGATACTCGGAGCCGCCTGCCATGCGAGAATACGTCACTCAACGTGCAGCAACCTGGATACTGATGATGGACGTTTGGGTTCTCCTATTGTTATTCTGACGGCGACGCTGACTGTAGACTGAGCGCGTTGAGCCACGACAACTCGCATACGACCGGCCGTCGCCAAAGCTCGTCGCGTTCCTGAGGAAGCACTGCGGACTGACGGATTTCTTCCCGCAGCCCAACAATTTCGTCATCTTCGACGACTATTTCTCCTCATGACAATAAGAAAAAGCAGCAGTTTAGAAGAAAAAAATGACGGCAAATTCTTTCTTGAACACACGCACGACTGTTCTCATCCGATCGCGGCGAAGAACGCCTCGAGCTTCGTGTCCGGGTCCTCGGGCTCTTCGGGCGTCGACGGGTCGAATTTCGCGTCGATCTTGCGACCGTCGAACCACCGGCCGTTCATGATCTGCAAGCACTTGATCGCAGACTTGAGCGCGTGAAATCGCACGAGCACGGAGCCATTGGCGACAATGTGGACCTAGCATGGCAATGAATAAATTTGATGAACTCGGTTAGTTCCCGTATTCGTTCGCGCAGATCCCAACCAATCGCTCGTTTGCCAACAGATACATCCAGAAACTGAACTTACATGATCGACTTCGCCAAACTTGGTGCACTCCATGCGCATGTCCTGCTCGAGCTCGTCGAAGAACGAGGTCGTGTCCTGCGGCTCCAGTGGGTCCCACACGTGCTTGAGGATGATCGACTTGGACGGCAGGTCGAGCTTCGCGGCCTGTTCCTCCGACTCGGACGCGAAAGTAGCTTCTGCCACTGATGATGAACTTGAGAGTGATATGTCGGGTACATCAACAGGCTTTAAGACTGAGTCCTCCTGGGCTTCAGCTGCGACGAAGAGCCGCTCAGGCTCGGGCTGGGACGATGGAAGAGGCTCTTCGCCGTACCCACCACTAATGTGTTCGTCTTTCTCTTCACCCGCGATGGTCGATTCAGCCGCCGTGGATGCCGGCTTTGCGCCGAATTGCGCTGCGACAGCACTACAAGGACAGCATTGTAGAACAGCGTTAGTTTAGCGAAAGCATCTGCTTAAATGGAGGCTGCGATTGATCGATCGAATCGACAACAAAACGTACGTGATGAGAACGCCCGGCTTGATCTCAAAGTGGTTGAGCTACCACAATCGAAGTGTCCATGGGTCGTCCGTGTTTGATCACCACCAGCGCCGCAAGAGAGAGAGCGTGAATCAAATTTGATCGTCTTGTCGGTTCGGAAATGGAGAGACAATGACGCAGGCAGAGACTCAAGAGAGCTGCGTGGCAGGCATCAAATGCGAATTACCCTTTCGAGTGCCTTTTGCATGGCTGCGTGGGATCCGAACGTCACGGTCGCGTCGCCCTACACGAACACAAAGCCCAGCAAATGTAGCGCAAATACACCTTTCAGTGAAATTCCATCGAGCCTTGAAGGGCAAGAAAGGTCACCACGCAACAAGCACGCACCTTCAGACCGCCGCGCTCGTCCTTGTAGAACTTGATGCGCCGCACCTTGCCGATCTTAGCGCACATGCCCTCTACATGTAAAGCACCAATAATATAATATACTACTTGAGCACTGTGATAGCGACACTAGCAGCGGCATGCACAGCATCACTGAGTGAAAGGTAAAGACGTCTTACCGAGTTGCTTGCACGCGATGTACGTGGTGAGCCCCGTGACGTACACGCTCGTGTTCTTCGGCTGCGAGATCGCCTTCTTTTTACTATTGTTGCTGCCACCGTTAGCTTCTCGACCGCGCTGCAGGTCCTCGTAGCTCTTCTCTCCTGTCGCGTACTCGTCGCCGAACTCGCGCGCGACGGACGCGAGGAACGCGTCGGCTTCCGCGGCGGCTTTCTGGGCATCGAGTCTGTTTGCAAGCGATTGTCACAGTCGTACAAAGCACGATGGTGAGCAGGTCGTAAGCCTGCAGTATACTACACACAGCGTCGTATATGAGTCGTCGTACTTGCGCATGTACTCGATGTTGCGGAGCCGCGCCTGCTCGAGGCGCTCGCGATGCGCAGCGTCCATTTCGTTTCGTTCGATGGCTTGTGGTTTGTGTTGTCAATGATGCTATGATCACGTGGAAAGTAAAATGGGGAGACTTTGTCTACTATTGTAAATATGTATAGTACCGTGCAGCGCTCTAAACGAGAGGTTATGGTATACCTTTACGTTGAAGCTCCCCCTGATTCGCTCCTCACAAGAAGAACAAGATCGACAACGAGAGAAGCAGATCGAGAGCCATGAAGACGTCGCTCTTCGCCCTCGCCGCCGCTGCCGCTGCATGCACGTTCACCACTGCTACCGCAATTGAGCAGAGCGAGCGCTCGCACGCGCTCGTCTTTCAGCCGCTGGCGCCCGCGAATGCCGACTGCCACACGCTCTCGACGGAGGACAAGTGTCTCACCGCGCACTGCTACTGGTGCAAGTCGGCGGCCGTCCCATCAGCGTGCTACAGCGAGGACGAGGCGGGTCAGCTCCCGCCTGCGGTGTTCCAGTGCGACAAAAAGGAGAATGAGCTCTCGTGGGAGCTCAAAAAGGTGAGTGTGTGTGTGTGTGTGTGTGTTGATGGAATGTTCAAGGGCGACTTTGTATGGCTTTTTAATATTGCATCTGGCCTGTCTTGTATCGGTATTCTATTAGGCTCCAGCGGATGCGCTGGAAGCCCGCGTGCTCTTTGACACCTGGAAGCGCGTCCACGGCAAGACGTATAGCTCGGCGATGGAGGACGAAGTGCGCAGCGACATCTTCCACGCGAACGCGCGCTTGGTGGCCGACCACAACACCAAGAACGACGCCTCGTTCACCATGGAGCTCAACCAGTTCGCGGACCTTTCGTGGTACGATGCACTTGATTTGCTGGTGTTATTTGCGGCGCACGTCGAGCTGTGTAACGTCATCTCTGAGCTAATGAATGGGTTGTTGTGGCGACAATTATTGCAGGGAGGAATTCAAGAAATGGCACCTCGGAAGCCCGCAGAAGTGCTCGGCAACGTCCCAGTACGTTCACTTTGAGCCAATCTCTAATGCATCGATTTATACTGACACTATTTAACTATGTTACTGTACCTCTTTCCTGAACAGCACCTCACTCACGTACACGAGCGTGCCGGAGGAGAAGGACTGGCGTAATGACGGCGTGGTATCCCCCGTGAAGAACCAGGGCAGATGCGGCTCGTGCTGGACTTTCTCGTCCACTGGTTGCCTTGAGAGCCACCTGAAGCTCAAGCACGGCAAGATGGTCTTGCTCTCGGAGCAGAACCTGCTCGACTGCGCGCAGGCGTTCGACAACCACGGCTGCAACGGCGGCCTGCCGTCGCACGCATTCGAGTACGTCAAGTACAACGGCGGCATCGACACGGAGGAGTCGTACCCGTACGAGGCCAAGGAAGGCAAGTGCAAGTTCAACACGTACCATGTGGGCGCGCAGGTGGAGAGCGTCGTGAACATCACGGCGCGCGACGAGACGGAGCTTAAGGGCGCGGTGGGCAGTGTGGGACCCGTGAGCATCGCGTTCCAGGTCGTCTCGGATTTCCGGTTCTACAAGTCGGGCGTGTATGAGTCGAAGGACTGCAAGTCGGGTGAAATGGACGTGAACCACGCCGTGCTGGCCGTGGGCTACGGTGCGGAGGAGGGCAAGAAGCACTGGATCGTGAAGAACAGTTGGGGCGCGACCTGGGGCATGGACGGCTTCTTCGAGATCGCGCGCGACGAGAACATGTGCGGCGTCGCGACATGTGCGTCGTACCCGGTGATTCACTGATGATGCCGTCACGACAAAGAGAGAGAGAGAGAGAGAGAGAGAGAGAGAGAGAGCGCTGACCGTGTTTTGTGCTGTGAGGTTCGAATCGTTCGTAATGATGGTGGCGAACAGATCTTTCTGTCTAGCGTGTAGACGAAAGAGCTCTTCGTTGGATAAGGTGAAAGAAAGTGAACGAAGTTGTCGACAAAGACAGTTTCGTGTTAAAGAAACGAAGAGAATTAAGCTTTCAAGTTGTTTTCCAGAGGCGAACGAATACGTCGCAATATTCAGAGACTTGCTTGTTACTGTGTTGAGAGTTCGAACTTTGGTCCAAAGGGAGTGGCACTATCTATTGTCAGCATTCGCTGGACTCTTCAGGAAGGAGCAAACACCAGTGACGTTCGTTGTGCACTATAACCAAACAGCGCAGAGCGTGGGATGATTGGTGGACGGCACGTGGGCATTCCAGCTGATGCGTCTGTCGAGTTCCTTCCAGAGGCCTGCTGCCCTCAAATGTACAACAAGCATTCTGTTTTGCTGCACATATTGGTGTTCAGTATCCGAACAACTGAAAATGACTTTTGAGCTTACAGAAAAGTGATTACAAGATGCGAGTATAGTATCTGTAATAAATACAGTTTGTCTGAAGATGACACTGAGCAAATCTCGTTTTGAAACAGCGTTCTGGAAGATCTGGAAGCTAATATGAGCTCAGAAAATCTTTTTCGTTTTCTGCTGACCCCTTTTGGTTGGCGTGGTCCACGCCATACGTTTTGAAGATCTGCTCCCGTACAGTACAGCACCCAGTCAGTCTGCCTTCCACCAGCCCCAAACGAAGAAACCGGTCGCTTGAGCTCGCAACACTACCAGTACAAGTACGAGCAGCTCCGACGGCGCGTCTCTCTTCATTATCACTTACAGAGTTGCGACCCCACGCGACAGCCAACACGCACAACAGTAACATGGGCAGACACGGTCACAGCCATGGCGCGTCCTCCTCCTCTTCGTCCGATGAGACGACGCCGCTCAAGGCCGCGGCGTCCAGCAGCTTCCGCAGCGCGAACCGACGCATCCCGCTGGACGCGGCTGCCAAGAGCGCGCAGCGCAAGCTGCAGCTCGCGTGCGCCTGCTCGCTGCTCTTCATGGTCGCGGAGATCGTCGGCGGCTTCCTCGCGGGCAGTCTCGCGATCATGACGGACGCCGCGCACCTACTCTCGGATGTCGCAGGCTTCTGCATCTCGCTCTTCGCAATCTGGGCCACGACGCTGCCGGCGTCGTCGCGTTTGAGCTTTGGCTTCCAGCGCGCCGAGGTGATCGGCGCTATCACGAGCGTGCTCGTCATCTGGGTGCTCACGGGCGTGCTTGTGTACGCGGCGATTGAGCGCTTCTTGGAGTGCCTTGAGCCGAACCCAAAGGAGCACGTGAACGGCAAGCTCATGTTCATCGTCGCGTGCATCGGGCTGCTCGTGAACCTGATCCTGATGCAGATCCTAGGCCACGGTCACAGCCACGGCGGTGGCGGCGGTAGCCACGGCCATAGCCACGGTGGTGCCAACAACCACGGCCACGCTCACGGCAGCGCTGCGAAGAAAAACGGCGAAGAGAATCACGGCCACGCGCATGGCAGTGGCCACGGCCACGCTCACGGTAGTGCTGCTACCGACTTGGAGACTGGCAGTACCGCCAGAAAGAAGGACGAGAAGAAGCCCAAGAAGGCGCGTCTTGAGAACCTCAACATCGAGGCGGCATACATCCACGCGCTGGGCGATTTCATCCAGAGCGTGGGCGTATGCATCGCCGGCGGCCTCATCTGGTACAACCCGGCGTGGCAGATCGCGGACCCGATCGCGACGTTTATCTTCTCGCTGCTCGTGCTCGGCACGACGTACGGCATCGTGAAGGAGAGCGTGCACGTGCTCATGGAGGGCACGCCGAACGGCATCCACGCCGAGGAGATCGAGGACGGTCTGCGCGCGCTGCCGGCCGTGCTGGCCACGCACGACCTGCACATCTGGTCGCTCAGCGCCGGACTGCCGTCACTCAGCGTGCACCTGATCTCGGACGACCCGGACGCCGCGCTCCACGAGGCGCAGGGCTTTTTGCTCGCGCACGGTATCACGCACACGACGATCCAGGTCGAGCGCCCGTCCAAGCAGTACCCGCGCAATTGCGCTGCCGATCTCAAGTGCGGCCAGGACTCGCCGCACCACCAGTAATTGTTGTAGACAAGAGAGACAGACATCAACCAGCCAGCCAGTCAATTGATCAGATAAGCCAGGACAGCACAGCGAGCAGTGAAAGAGCTGCTCGTAGAGCTATTTTGATACTTAGAAATGACTATGAAAGCGAGAAATTGGCGGCTGGCCTCCATTATAAAGGCTCATGAAAATACACGATGCAAGGCTAAACACACGTGAACGGCGGCTTGCCACGCAAGTAAAAGAACGAGCGATACGAGCGCGCGCGATGCTTGAAGTATTAGATCAAGTGCTCCCAAGTCTCAACGATGCAGTATGAGCCAACTCGATAGCCGCCAGCTATAGTAAATTCATAATGAATCTCAATATCTGGATGTCTTTACTTCAGGATACTGGAAGTGTTCTCTCCTTCGTGGAAGGCTGTCACACAAGTCAGCTCTCTCCGAGCACTTGATGGTCGGGTAGACCTCGCATGTTGTCCATTCGCCTATTTCTCTACGTCTCCGAGGTCATCTCAGCTTTCCAGAGCCTACCGTGAAAGTCCCCGTGTGTGCTGACTTCGTAGCCACCCTCAGTGCTAATAGTTGGCTCGGCTCGCTCTACCACCACCGCCACCACAGCAAACTGAACAACCGATCTGATCGCGACCATCAAATCAATCAACAAGGCAGTCGTGACTTCCCCAATATGCATCAAGTCCACCAACAACATTACGACCAAGGGGATTGACTCAATGAAGATAAAATACATCTATGGGGGTGCCTCGCAGTAAGCAGGGCATCTATTCCCAAAGTCTCCGAGTACATAAACGACTTTGACTTCAGCACGAAGGAGGTGACGCTGAAGATCGATGATGCCTACTCTGTGTGCTCAGCGGTGGAGCTCGCGACTATTGAGGTGGCAAGCAGTTTAGCGCGAAAAACCTCGCGCGAGCGACCGAGAGAGAGCTGTACACGGACAACTCTTGATCATGGCGATTGCAGACAGACCACCCAATTGCTTGGGCAGAAGGTACTGTAAACAAGAAGCAGACCTTGCTGGGGGCGCTCAGTGACTGCGGCGTTAATGCGTCGGGCTCTACCCACCCCGACAACTCGGAATATACCATTCGCAAAATGATGACTCCTGAGGGATACCAACTCGAATTAATCTGAATTATGAGGCGAAGGTTCAATTTGTGGGTTATTGGCATATCTTCATAAGCGAAAGGCCATGGTGTGTCGTTGACGCTTCCAACGAACGTCGAGAATGAGCTCACCCTCCTGGTCAGTATTGGAGCTTGCTGAGCTTATTTGCAAATGCACTCTATCTCACATTCCGTAAATCTCTGCTATCCTGCAACTGTGGTGGCACTTACTCAAAGGTCAGCTGATTCTCTGAGCTCGCAACACTTCCTGAATTTTCTCGTTTCCGATCTTTTGCTAATGAACAAAGCACTAACGATAACGAGAGGCTCGAACTATGTACTACAGTACCTTGACCTCGTTGGCGGCGCCATAGCCACGTCTCCAAACGCAACGACATCAGCGCGGGCAAAACTAACATGGTTAGCAATGGGATACGTGTGAGCAGTAGCACGCACACACCGCAATGATGACGAAGGGAAAGGTATTGAATCACACGATCGTCTGCCGCAAGACACTGAGGATTATCCCCTTTTCTACCTGACAATCAATATCGGATACTGTACCTAGAAAACAACACAGGTACTGGAATCAAACGATACATCATCGCTCGCTAAAGCTCAGCGTTTTGTTCGTGTGATCTTGCAAATCACCCGGTGTTGTTGTTCATTTTTCAACGCCAGTGTCGACTTCGTGAACTGCTGTGGTACAAACTAGAAATTTGGTGCGGCGTCACTACTGTTTGCTGGAGTGTTGCCAACTCATTCACATGGCTTTGGCTGATACTGCTGGAGTACCTTCACACGTGAAGAGTCGAAATGAGCTTCGGGAAAACCCCAGCGCCACGTTTCTCAAGCATACATCCCGCGTCTGCGTACTGAACACAACCAAGCATTTCACGAAGCAGCTGTATCCCGGGACGATTCCGATTGACCTAGGCTCCCTTTCCTTCCCGACAGTGGCAGTTGAGCGGATCGGGAGAGCAGACGATGCATGATACGTGTGCGTGGGTGAGAGAGTCACGTTGAAGTCCAGCTGAGACCGCTCAAACTCATTCACGAGCGCTTTGCGTTGCGAACGCGTGGGGCGAAGTTCGTCTCACTCCTTCTTTCACCAAGAACCCCTCAAGTCACAAGATCTGCTCGTGCCAGCGCCACCGTCACAGTCTTCACCGTCCCAGCGCTGTACGCACACAACAATGACTCGAACGATCACTGCGTATCACGTCTCAGGTCGGGACGGCTTAACCGAGATCAACCCGCACGTCTGCGACTCGTTGTACTACGACGGACATCTCTATGGTGCAAACGTCGCAGCTTTCACCACGACGCAGTACAAAGGACACTTGCCGACGATCACGCAGTACCCCCGTGATGCCGCCGACGACGAGGAGTGCCACCGCTACACGAAGCGATTCAAACCAGACCATTACTTCAAGTTCAAGATGGCGGAGTGCGACAATCAAGTGCACTTCCTTCTGCTCAAGAAAAACATTCGGCGCGAGCGGCTTGTTGCCGATGTCCTCCGAAGATGCCTGCCCGATGCAGAGGATGCTGACTGGGACCATTACTTTCCTCGCGGTCGTCCGAATGAGTATACATCGCTCAAAGTGTTCGTGAACGTGTTCTTTTACCACGCGGTGTCTGTTCGGTCTGCCGGAACTGTTCCCAAGAGGGCGAGTGGCATCGTTACGCGGGATCCGGTGCCAGAGAACTACCTCTGGCTGATGAAGCTCGTCGAAACCGCCATGGCCGACGCAGCACTGGCTCAAGACGACGAGTACTCTGATTCCGACTCAGATGACTTGTCGGAGCTCATGGACCGAGTCAGAATCGACGGACGACCATAGTCTTTTCGTCGTACTCGCAGTCGATAGCTTGCGCTTTGAGAGCTAGAATGTCAGGAGAGCTGATGTATCTTCACAGACAGTTAATTGAAGCAATGCAAGCGGAAAAAAGTCTCAGTGGCCTTGAGAGCATTAGAGGGTTTCCCACTAGTGCAACACGAAAGTGAGAACTTCAAATTTATCATTACATGAATGACAGATTCTCTCGAAATACAGCGAACAAGGGAGAACGAACACTACTCGTGACGACTCGTCCGAGAACGATCTCCCTGAGACCAGCGATGTGGTTACTGATTCTGTTTATTGCAGCATCTCCTTTCCTGTGTATTCCTTATGAAGACCACTATCAACTGGTAAACTTGAAACCCAACAAGATATTCAAGTTTGGTATTGGCGTCAATCGTTGCGGAGACCTCACCACATGCAATATTTCGGAAGCACCGAAGACAGCGACCCCAGTACCAATACACCCATAGAAGTACCAAGAACGATATGCAGTGGTGTCGCTAATGCGTTCAGCACCAGGAGTATGGATGCATGATCACTTCGCCACACATCAAGTGCCTTCGAATTGTATAGGATAGTAAAAGAACAAAGCTTCCAAAAATTGTCGAAATGGATAGACCACCTAGAAAATCAGCACGAGACCAGAATGTACCGAGCAAACATGCCTGGGAGGGAAAACCTAGAGTTCTGATCCACTTGTTTTCCCAATGTCGATGCGAACGGCTACTCCATGCTTCATGCATCCGCCCACTCTCACTGTGGAGAGATTTTCGTGAGCATACGCCGTGCCAGTTGCCAACCATCAGTCCGATTGGAGATCTCGTCACCTCACTATGAACCTCCAACTCTGTTAGGGTCCCTTCCAAAACATTTACATCTCGACCCACATAAGAGACTTCCTCCGGTGGCTTTGAGAAGCGCTGGGCTTCTTGCCTCAGTCACTTTCCATTTTGCCAGATACTTCCTCGTCGTCTCCCTCTTCCTGACCTCGCGATGCATTTGATCACAGCGTACCACGATTCTGGTATTCCCGGCTTATTCGAAATCCAGCCCAGCAAATGCAACTCGCCGATGTACGATGGATACCTGTGCAAATGGGGTTGGAGCTTGGCCTGCTTCAACACAACGCGCTTCAATGGCGCGCTATCGACGATCACGCAGTTCCCGCGCCGCTTTGTCCAAAACGCAAGCAGCCACAGATACACCATGCAGTTCGACCCTGGCGACTTTTACAAGTTCCTCGTGGTCAACGTCGTCGGTCGCAAGGTGGGCTTCCTACTCCTCTCACGGCGCATTGAATGCGAAACGCGCCTGGCCGAGAAAGTCCGACAGTACATTCCCGAGTTTGAGAGCGCTCAAGCATGGGAATATTACTTCCCCAACGGCGAAGCAAACGACTACTCGACTCACCACGCGTATCGCAATGCACACAAAGGCAAAATGTTTGTGAGTGTGTACTTTTGCCAGTATATGCGAGTGGACTACGCTGGCATCGTCCGAAAGAGCGATAGCACGAAGCGTTCTCCTGACGACATCTAACCTATCGCAATCTCCTTTTTTCTCTCAATAGCACAATACCAGCTAAAAGATGTCGATGTTGATGATCTTGATGTCCTTCACGGGCTTGTCGTACTTGTCCGTGCGCGCCTGCTCAATGCTCGAGACTGTGTCCTTGCCGTGCTCGACGCGGCCGAAGACCGTGTGCTTGTTGTCGAGCCACGGCGTGGGCACGGTTGTGATGAAGAACTGCGAGCCGTTCGTGCCCGGACCGGCGTTCGCCATCGAGAGCGTAAACGGTCGGTCGTGGCGCAGGCTGCGGTGGAACTCGTCCTCGAACTCGCCGCCCCAGATGGACTCGCCGCCCGTGCCGTCGCCCAGCGGGTCACCTGTCTGCACCATGAAGTTCTTGATCACGCGGTGGAAGATCAGATTGTCGTAGTACCCGTTGCGCGCGTGCGTGCAGAAGTTCTCGATCGTCTTCGGGCACTCCTTCGCGAAGAGCTTGATCGTGATGTCGCCCATGGTCGTGTGCATGATCGCCGTCTCACCCAGGATCTTGGAGAACGCAGTCGCCTCGCTCGCCACTTGCGACTCCTCAAGCGTCGGTTTCTCGTTGAACACGTCGCGACCGGTACCGGCGTTCGGATCGTCCTCGTCCTCGTCCGGTTCGCGCGTCGTGAACAGGAAGAACCGGTTGCGCTTGAACGACGTGCAGAAGAGCGTCGGGTCCGACAGGTTGTTGCGCTCCGTGTCGTCCGACATGATCACAGCGTCCTTCTTCATGCCACTGGAGCCCGTTAAGTGCTTCTCCAGTTGCGTGTTTACCTTGAGCTTGCCCTGAAAGAGCGCCACGCGCAGGAACCGATCCGAGTTCTCCACTTTGCCCAGCACCTTCACGAGTTTGTTTGTCTCGATGTTCACGATCTTAATGCCCAGCAGCGTCGGGTACAGGATGAAGTGGCCCGACTCGTCAAAGACGCAGTTTGACGTCGTCGCATTCGTCACAGCACTTGTCGAATTGGCCGTAGAGCCCACCAATTCACGCTCCACGGCGGCGCGCCGGCCAAAGTCGATCGCGTCCAGGTGCAGCGAGCCGTCAGCCTGCGCGTCCTCGAAGACCGTGAGCGTCTCGTCGTATTTGCGGCGCATCTTGCCCGTCACGAAGCGGAACACGCGGATCTGCGCGTCCGCGGCCGTCACGACAAAGTCCTGGCCGTTCGCGCTAATGTCGATGGATGTCGCGAAGGTCTTGCTCTTGGCCAGCTCATACAGGTCCGTCTCGCCCTTGAACTTGAACTTCACCACCGCCTTATTGCTGCTGCTGTTAGTACTGATACTATTGGTAGCCGGCGTTGGGAACTTGTACGTGTCGGCGTTCCAGTACTCCAGGTGGCCGCGCGCGTCGCCGCTGATGACGCAGTTGGCGGTCGCATTGAAGCCCAAGACGGTCACGGGTGCTGTGTGCACCTTCTCAATCGTGTACAGCGGCTCGGGAGTGGTCTGTTCGGCGTTGAACACGCGCAGCAGCGGCTCGTTCTGGTCCGCGACGACGACCTTGGCCACCACGGCGCCCTTGCGGTAGATCCAGCAGCACTCGGACGGCGCGAAGGCGAGCTGCAGCATATTGACCATGTCGAAGCTCAGCACGTCGTAGAACTTGACGGTCTGATCCGTCGCGGTCGTGCACAGTCGCAGCCCGTCCTTCGCGATCGCGAGGCCGCGGATCTCGCCCAAGTGCGCCTTGTAGTGCTTCACAAACTCGATGCCCTTGCTCATCTTCTTCCAAAATTTGACGTGGCCATCTCTGCTGGCCGTGATCACGAACTGCGTCTCGGGTGCCACGCACACGTGCGTCACCACGTCGCGGTGCATGAAGCTGCGCTCGTACATGGCGCCGCGCGGCAGGTTGTTCACGTACACGCTCTCGAACTGCAGGCTCTTGAGCTTCTTGCTGCGCTTGGCGGAGGAAGAAGAGGACGGTGCGGCGGGCATGGGCATCGGGCCCTCGTCATCCGATGACGAGGCAGAAGCGTCGGCATCGCGCGCGTGCTTCCTGCTGTTGTTGTTGTCGTTAGTGTCACTGCCGCTCATGCTCGTGTTGATCGCTGTACAACCGGAAGTATGTCTGTCTGTCTATTGGCTCGCGCTCCAAAGTGGTGCCTGAAAGAGAAATCTGCATTATTCGATGCTATCATAGAATCGGATACCTGATCCTGATTCAACAGTACATCATATAAAATAGGTATTTTGCGCAGTAGTTGGACATTATGATAAGTAGATATAAGCGGTATTATATTCCAAGGTCAAGTACACTACGCAATTCCATATGAATTGCACCAGAAACCTCTCATAACCAAGTCGCCGGTCCATTATCTCTTTTCCACTTCTGCTGGAAGAGTTTGGTCAAAATGTGGAACCCTTTGGCAACTGTGGCATGCCTGACGAAAGTGACGTACACCAACGAAGCGCACGCTCAAGTAAGCAATGGCGACAGGACCTCCTACCCACTACGCACACAGCGATGAAGAGGAGTACTAAGAATGCGCACACGCGCGCGTGCAGATGCCAGCGGCAGGCGTCACCCACGCTCTAGGTCGAGAAGGTCACTACTAACGTCGCTCCTCCTGATGCACAAGCAGAGAACGCCGCCACTATGAACGATAGTAATCCACAGGTACGCGAGCGACCACGACGGCCTCGTGACCGCTGCGAACGGGAAGATCGTGACCAAGAAGCACCACTTGGCGCTCCATCTGCAGCATTTTGGCCTGGGTGATACGAAGACGAACGCGTTGTCCAAGTCGCTACAGCAGTT